>JAHPZR010001661.1:42500-86708 GCA_019787425.1 Platygyra sinensis
GGCTGAACACCTCAGCCTCGTTATATAGGATCGCTCCGTGTTTAAGCAAACAACGACGACGATGGCAACTACAGCGTCATCAAACAAAAAGTTTAATGAGCAAAACAATAGTTGTGCACGTGCGTTATAATTGAATCTTTGTACATTTCTTTGCCGTCCTCTGCTAAAGAGCAACGTGAGGAACGTGGACGACGACGGTTAGTTTTTAGCATTTCCATTTGCAATTGAACGCAGTCATATTGCATATTTAGCCTGACCAGGTTTTTAGAGCCATTGACGTACTGAACAGATCTAGACAATCGCGAATTTCGCTGGAACAATATCAATTTATTTTTAATTGGCGTCCAACTCGGAGTCGGCGTCGGCGTCGTTGCTGCTTAAGCTCCGTACTATTGATTGGAAAACAAAATATACAACTAAACCTTGATCTCACTATTTTCGATGGTGCGTGGGGGGGGGGGGGGCGCTGGGCTCGCTTCTCTTCCGGGGGGTCGTTACTTTCGTATTTTATTAGCGGCCACAATTCTTCACGTTACTATCGGGGTATCGTTACTTTCCAAAGTTTACGGTAGTGGGGTTACACTTCTTTATTGCACGAGCCTGCTTGTAAATCTTTCTGGGCTGGTAAGTTTTGGCATTTACGTGTTGGCATAGACTGTAACAAGAACGGTGAAGTAGACCCCTCAAGGAGATCCTGTTATATCTTTTTCCGTAGCGTGTGACCAGAACGTGCAAAAGAGCCTATTATTTTAAATTTGTTTACGAACACGAATCGCCTTGTCTTTGGGGTAACACCTACAGGGTATTTTCACTTCCGAAACAATGAAATGGAGGACATGTTTGTGCACAGGTAGCCGTAGCTCGATATAGGCAAAGATCATTTTTTTGTTGTGCTCTGTCAAGAGACTATCATAGTCTCTTGGCTCTGTACTGTCACATAATTTGCGTTTTTCGCATATTTACAAGGGTTTGTATGGGGAGAAAAATAGAGCCGAAAATTGTGAAAAAATGGGCCGCCACGAAGCTCTTCGGAACGTCTCACAGGATTGGTTGAGAAAATTATATACAAACAATGGTAACAATGGACCCTAGCCCTAAAACGATAGAGCTTCGTGCCAACAAGATCCAATGAAATTAGAGGTTCTAGAGAGCTTCGTGACAACAGAAAAAAATACTGTTCAATTTTAATACTAATTGCTTACCTGAACTCCAGTGGTGGTTCTTTCGCGTTCTGAGTGGTTTTCTAGCGAATGTGTTCAAAAATACCTCATTCTTTGAATATTGGGTATACCGGCCTAAACAATAGCTTAATTTGCAGTTCTGGGTATGAAAATTTTTATCAGATATTCACTTGACTGTAAAACTGTAAAGCACAAAAGTTTAAAAAAGGCGAGGGGTGGTTAATCAAGTCTGATTCAGGAGGGGGTATGATTTTGGCTTTGAAGATCTCTCAAAAGATCCTTCTGGTGTCCAGAAACGAATTGGCCATATATTAAGCTTTTTAAAGGGGCTCAGTAACGGTATTTTGAAATATTTTGAGCATCGACAAAATGACCGTTAAATTGATGGAAACTTGAAAATAACACTTCATAAAGATAGAAAAACATCAAAGAGATAATAATAAACCATAAAGGAACAAGCATGGTTAAGGATGGGGAAGATTGACACGGATTGCAAACAACGAATTTGAAAAGTTTAGCTAAACTTTTCAAACCGTTTTACCGTGACTGAGCCCCTTTAACAACATTTTGTGTCATATGGCACTATTGGGACTTACAGGGTTAAGCCGTATTATCACGATAACAACAACAACCAGCCATTTTATTTTTCCAGGTTTACAAAAAAATTTAAAAAAACAGCATATAAACAACAAACTTAATTACGCAAAAAAAATCCTTCATGCACTTAGTTGTACCATGCATAATCAAGCAATCCAAACGTTATTCCCTATTTTCATATAAGTAAACCGAGCAGAAATGGTGCGGTATGCCACATTTTTTTGCGCAGAACTGAATAGGCCTTTTCACGGTCAGTTTTTCTTATTTGCATTACAATGCAATTGATTCAATCCAACCTGGACGAGAGGCAATTTCGGGCGAAAACTACAAAATAGCCCGAAATTGCCTCATATACATGCTAGATTTCATTGTAACGCAAATGAGCAGAGTTAACCGTGAAAAGGGCTATTGGGACGGAAATTGTACCGTTTTATTTACTACTTAACACATAAAAGGAATAAATAACCTGTTTACATGTACACACCTCTACATGTACACACCATACTACCTTGTTTCAAGGCGTATTTACACGACATTCATTTTGAGTACGGCACTCCTAAATTTTGGCACCCGGGCCAATAATATAAGGCACGACCCGCTTGATTTTTGCCGTGTAAAAGCAAATTTTTCGGCCCGCGTGCCGAAAAATTATGGCGGGCCGAGACCACCTCGGGAGGTAGTCTCGGCCCGCCTAAAAAGAGTTCCGCGTGCCGAAACTAGAGGAATTCTAGTCCCCAGAGTCTTTGCGCTCATGACTGACCAGGAAAGCAAAAGCTCTGGGCTTGAAAATGAGCTTTGGGGCACCAAATTTCGCGGGGAGGAAACTATCCACTTCGCGTTAGAATATAGTAAAACGAGGGTTGTCCAATACTGTCGACCAGATTCCAGTCGTACGTTTTTGCTTTCGATCGGAAAACCGGAAGTGTAGATGTGTAAAAGTGTACTAATGGAGGTTATCCATCGGACACGAACGCATTCCGATGGAAAAGTGCATGTTCTAGTTGTGAGACACTTAGATAAATTTAACCCATATTGGATATTGGGTGACAAAATCGATCCCATGGAATCTATCGGATCCATCGGACACGAACAGATTCCGATGGAAAAGTGCATGTTCTAGTCTTGAGACACTAAGTAAAATATCACCCATATTGGACATGGGGTAGAAAATCGATCCGATGGAATCCATTGGATCCATCGGACACGAACTGATTCCGATGGAAAAGTGCCTGTTCTAGTTTTGAGACACTTAGGAAAATTTCACCCATATTGGCTAATGGGGAAGTAAATCGATCCGATGGAATCCATCGGATCCATCGGATACGAACAGATTCCGATGGAAAAGTGCCTGTTCTTGTCTTGATACACTTAGAAAAATATCACCCATATTGGATACGGGGGTAGAAAATCGATCCGATGGAATCCATTGGATCCATCGGACACGAACTGATTCCGATGGAAAAGTGCCTGTTCTAGTTTTGAGACACTTAGGAAAATTTCACCCATATTGGCTAATGGGGAAGTAAATCGATCCGATGGAATCCATCGGATCCATCGGATACGAACAGATTCCGATGGAAAAGTGCCTGTTCTTGTCTTGATACACTTAGAAAAATATCGCCCATATTGGATACGGGGCTAGAAAATCGATCCGATGGAATCCATTGGATCCATCAGACACGAACTGATTCCGATGGAAAAGTGCCTGTTCTAGTTTTGAGACACTTAGCAAAATTTCACCCAAACGCCACATTTGGTTCTATTTTGAACTGGATTACGGCAAATGGCTGCACCTCAACGGACTGCCGAAAGACAAAACCAATTCCCGCTAACAGGAAAACAAGGAACAAAGTTGAACGCTATGGACAGCAGTTTCGAAGTAAAACTTAAAGGAGTGTTATGTTACAAAATTATTTTAGAAGTACAGGATGCTTGCTTACCTCGAAGAACGGCCCAGAAAGAAATAGGATCGCAATGACCAGAAAACACATATTTTAGAACGAGTAGCGCGCTTGTTTCGGCTGATGGATTTAAGAACGAGGTATATTCATATGTAGTACGCTTGTTTCGTCATGTTTGTTTCGCTACGGTCCTTTCCCGTGTAGCGCGATTGTATCGGCTGATGAATTTTACATTTAACATTTAAATGTTTTTCTCTTTTGTGGCTGCCAGTTTTGACTTAGGACTTAAAGAACGAGTTATGACAAGTGCATTATGCGCGTTTTGACTCATGGCCCGACTAGATTATGCTCGTTTTGACTCATGGCCCGACTCCTGCAGATTCCATCGGAATCGTTGTGTTTCCAATGGATCCAGTGGACTCCATCGGACTACTTTCCAACCCTTCTCCTCTCAGAGAATCAACACTTCCGATTTCATCTTCTGACTAGACTTCCGTTAACTCAAATACACTTCCGTTAACTCAAATGGACTCGACTGTACTTCCGATTTAATTTTTCGACTAGACTCCATCGGACTCTAGGTTTTGTGAACTGGAATCTGGTTGAGAGTACTGGACATGTGTGAAACCTCAAAGGAAACAAGACAAGTATAAAGCATGATACAGTAAAGTAACATATCATTTCTACTTGATTCAATTCGACAACGTGCACGTTTTGAAAGATTGTGAGGTTTCAGTCTCGGTTGTCGATCGATGCCAGAGACAAATTTGAATAGCAAATTTTCCTCGTTCTTTCTTCCACTGTATCCTAGCCTATATCTGTAAGCGTGGAACATTCGTATATTCGTGGTTTTCTCGTCACGCAAGTCACAGGAATTCAGCCTAATGAATCATGTATGGTGATTCATGTGATGATACAATAGTCGTATTGGAATGGTAACTAATCATATGATGATTTGATCTGTACCCTTAACACCATAGTATGATTCCAGTCCTCTCTAAATCATCACCATGATGTTTTGAGGGGTGTTAAAATCATGACTGGAATCGTAACCATGATTTACAGTCATATGAATCATAGCTATGATGCAAACTGGTGTGTTAAATCACGTCTGGAATCATAATAATGATTGACAATCATATGAATCATAGCCTATTGCCAACTGATGTGTAACATCATGTCTGGAATCATAGCTATGATGCTGACTGGTCTGTTCTACTCATATCTGGAATCATAACATGATTCATAGCCATGAATCATTACTTTGATGCCAATTGTACTGTTTCAATCAGGTCTGGAATCATGATTATGATTTAAAGTAATGATACTCATTGTTCTGTTAAAACCATGACTGGACTCATAACATGGTTTTGAGTATATTTCAAATCACATTGATGATGCCAACTGGATAGTAATTAGCAGCCTGGGTAGAAATTTTCCTTTTGGGCATGGGCAAATGTTGTTTTCAAGTCCAAACAAAAATAATTATTTTATTGGTATTACAAACTGTAAGCAACAACAAACAACAACTTTATTTAACACAACAATTCAATTACAATGGAGAGGGATATTGACCTCCTAAAATTACTAAAGAGTTAAGAAGGCTAGGAGGCCAATTTACCTAAGGTAAGTTACATTACTAAGGTTGGAGAGAAAAAAAAAGAAAAAGCACACACAGAAAAACACTCAAAGCACAAACATAATTATACAGCAGGGACTCAGTGCAATCGAAATACCCTACATGATTGGCAATATTCAACAGTCAAACTAATTTCATTAAAAAAGACATAATTCTGCAGAAACTCGGTATAAAAATGTTCAAATCAGCTAAATTGCTGTAGGATGACAACAAAGTGTACCAAACTACCAAGTTTTTGCAAATAAAATTAACTAAAAATACTGAATATGTTATTTACTTAGTATTTTCTAAGAATAATCTAGTAAAGCGTGGTTGAGGATTTACACTACTAGTCTTGTGATATCAGAAAATTCATTCAAATTGCAGTCACTCGAAAGTTTGTACAAGTTTGAGAGGATTTCCAAACATCACTCATAGTGCCAGTTAATCAGTAATCGCACTCGCATTCAGATGGTTAGAGCAGTTTTCAATTCAGTGTTAGAAGTAATTAGGCAATTACTAAATGGTGTTGGTTTTACTCCTGTTCCAAATGGTCTGAGTAGTCTAATTAATAAGTAACTGGTTTTGTTTTGGTTTTACTTCACTCAATTGAAAACCACTCTACCTATAAAAACTGTAACAGATGCATAAAAGATTGCAACAAATACTTAGAAATGATTGGCAGTTAAGAACCCTCTGAGGTGACTGTAATAAATTTGTCTTCAAATGCTGAAAAATGTCCCGACTAAAATATTATTTTGGCCACTCTATCATATTCCTACCACACTGTTATCAATGTATAAGTTATAATGGCCTCAGACTGACTAGATTTCAGTGGTTTCATTAAAGATCAGGCACTGGGTAAAATTTCAAAAGTTCTGTTCAAAGAGTTTTGCCCACCTGTGAAAACCAGTTGCCCTGCTGAAAACATAATGCAACCCCTGAATTTACTATTAATACTGATGATCAAGTGAAGTCTAAACTTGAGGGAGAAGGTCACTCCAAAAATTGCATAGTTTTTGTCATCACTAATAAAAACCTTGCAATAAGTTTAGCCACACACCAAAGTTTCAGCCTCTTAAAATGTAAGTGCAGGTTTTCTGTCGACTCCAAAGAAGCCCAAAATTCAAATATCTTTGCTACCATTTTGAACAGTACTCAGCAGCCAGGCTGCATTTTTGTGTCATTATTCTGTACAAGGGATTTAGTCCAAATAGCTTCCGAAGAGTTTTTAACTACCACTCAGGGTTATGGCTGCTCTTGAGCCATCCTATTTAGAGTCAAACATGCTCCAAACTCCAAAATGATAGCATTGAAGATAATAAGAGGATAATCACTTGGAAAAATAGCTTTTGCTGACCTTGTGAAGGATGCCAAGTCAATCGCAGGTTTTTCTCTTCCTGCCTATTTTGAGTCAGACAGGCTGACATCAGATAAACATGGCCTGGCTGTTAAGACGGTTTCAATATGGTAGCCTTCAAGTCGCTTCTTTATAATTTTTTTTTTAAATAGCGAACACTTTAGAGGTTGAAACTTCAGTGAGTGGAAAAGCTGAATATTTACTTGCTTTGGATGATGTTGCAAAAAGAGTAAGCTTTTTGAAGTGACCTTCTCCATTAAAACATTGACCTACGGACCAAAGTCTACACCTTTCCATTGTCAGCACAACTATTATCCTTTCATTTGTTAGAATTGTCCAATTAAGGTGGCTTCCTAAAGTTTTACAATTGCATGTGCATTGAGGATGCAAGCTTATTAAGTAGTCTGCACATGCTCAAAAAAGCCCACCTGACTCTGGGTTTCTTTTTTCGATATTTTCTGACATCAATATGAACAAAGAAAGCAAAATATCCGAGTGACTTTCTTCGCACCATAAAATTTGGCAAACTGGTAATAAATATTTCACTTTTTTCCGCCAGCATCTCAGTGGTCCTATAATCTGATTGGCTAATTGCACCCGCTCTAGCGGTCTCCAGGATTTTTCCATCTGCACCTCAGTTATGGACTGCTCTGAAATTTTCCAGCTTTTTGGTGCACTGTAAGACAATGTAAAATTTAAAAATTAAACAGAGTCAAACAAAGCAGCAAAGAAAGCCATTTGAGATTTTTCATGCATATGTGTCTCTAAGATACAGACAGCTGCTGGCTAGCCGAAATAACAAAAAATTTGTAGGAGCTTGTTTTTCAGGGATATCAAACTGATCAGTTTTTCCTCAGTCATTAAAAAGACCTTAATTTGCAAAAAACTGAAACAAACCCTACTTTTTTTAAAAAAATGTACAATAAAATTAAACGCGAACTACATGCTACAGACTGCGAATGTTTCAAATCAAACTTGACACGGCCGATCAGTTGTCGTGTTTGCTGTCAAATGTTCAAAAAATGACGTCTGTGTAAAAATCTACTATTACATTGGCAATGATTGTCGTGAACTTCTTTCATTCAAAATGGTCTTCGGCAAGAGGAATCAATGGAGATATTGGTCTAAAAAAAAAACAGAATTGGATGCCAATTTGAGGGTATTTTTAAGCTGAGGCACGAAACAAAGATGGAGAAAAGTCAGAAAACTACAGTTGTAGAAGCAAACTGCTGGGATTTAATTAGGAATGGTTTAGACCGCTATTGGAGACCCCCCGTACAAGAAAGGCATCCACATTGCTACCGACCCAGCGTTCCAGCAGTCCAACCAAATGTTAGACGCCAAACTTAAAGACATGAAGAAGCACGGGGAGCAAAACGTACGTCAAACACAAACCTGCGCCATTGAGCGTGAAGACCTGCAGCGTCTGAAAGAGAGCGCCGTTATCACTTCTATACAATGTCTGGTTTCATGACAACCTGTATTTCAATTCTGTCGACGTGGACAAGAAGGGCAAAGAAACTTGACGAAGTCCAGTTTTCTATTCCTCAAGGATGAAACCAGCGAATGATACGCAACACGCAACCATGGGCCATGACGAGACAAGCAAAACACGCCGAGGGAAGACACCGCCACAAACTACGAGAAACTTGGAAGAATGTACCAGAGAGCACGATGAAAGAGGTCAGCAAAGTGGCTGGTTTATACAATCACTGCCTCAGGGCGACAGCTATAACACTGCGGTCGGATGCTGGTTTGTCAATGACGCTGTCAGGCCACAGGAATGAATTTCCCTTCGCAGCAGCTCCAGGTGTGCAGCAACGTTCTCTCATCTGCCCTGAATCCACAAGCCAGACAAGCCGATCAGAAAATGCAAGTCTTCCGTTGGAACCAGCAGCAACCTCAACAATCTAGATCCGCTGCTCCAAACCAGCAAAACTTCACAAAGCAAGGTGAGCGATTCAAATTCTCAACCATCTTCTCGGGCTGCCAAATCGGGCAAGTTCACGTTATTTTCAAGAGCAATCAAGCACAGTAGCATTCATCTTGAAGTTCTTTCCTTAGAGAATCGAAATTCTTTGAACATTTCGTCTGTTTTCACCGAACTTTAGGCATTTCTCCTAAAGATTTAGGAAGATTCAAAGCTAATATTCCTTTCATTTACTCGGCTCTCGCTTGCTCGCTGACGATGTCCACAACTTTGAACTTGAATTTTGACTTTTGTAACGCGAAATTTGATTGGTTCTTCGTTATCAGATGCGCGTTTTGATTGGTTAGTAGGAAAAATGATTGTCTAGAGCATGTATTGAGAAAATATTTTTGGATCAAGAAGTTAAACACAATTTCCATTCATTTGTCGAATTAATTTTGAGAAATATTTTGTAAAAGCAACAGAGAACTTTTTTCCATATTTATATAGCCTAATCTGAACACTCGCGGGGTTGGGAGAATTCTCGAAAGTTATACGCAAACCCGAGATGCAGTCGAGGGTTTGCATAACTTTCGAGAATTCTCCCAACCCCCCTCGTGTCTAGATGAGGCACGCCGGAAAACAAGAAGGGCTTTGCCCCCCCCCCCCCCCCCCCTCCCCCTCATAATATCTCCTAAATCTGGGGATAATTAATATATAAAATGATTCTGATTCTACTGATAATGTTCTGTGCACACATCACATCATCGTATGATTCTACTGGTGATGTTCTGTGCACACATCGTATCGTCGTATGATTCTACTGACGATGTTATGTGCACGCATCGCACTGGCTTTATGATTCCACGGATGATGTTCAGTGCACACATCACATCGTATTATGATTCTACCGATGATGTTCTGGGCTCACTTCCAACTGGCCTTATGATTCATCAGATGATAACAACTCGTACAATGCATCAAGGTTATGATTCCAGAAAAGAGCTCATATGTTCACTAGGCATAAGAGTTATGATTCCTCCGAAGATCCTATGTGTACACACCGCACTACAGCCTATGATTCAGAGATCATTTTATGTAACCAAATAACAGCATAGTAATGATTTGTTACCATTCAAATACGACTATTGCATCATCACATAAATCACCATACATGATTCATTAGGCTGAATTCCTGTGAGTAAGCTTAATTATCACGCGAGTGAAAAATAAAATCGCTTACCATTCAATAAATTGAGTCAAGAAATTGACAGATCGTGGAAGAGTAATAAGTAAACAACGTGCCAAAGTTTTGGGGGATTTGCGATATTCTGAACTCGAGTTATTCGTCGAAAGGTGTCACTGAAAATTACAGTGTTTAGTATGGAGACGCCATGTTGGAGCCGGTCCGAGGGACTCCAACATGGCGGCCGGAAACCAGTAGAAACATCTGGAGTTTACTTTGGCTCTCTCAAAACGTTTATTCTCTCTGCTAAACTTGAAAACATTCGCCTAGGCACTTCTCTCGACATACTGGTTATTCAGAACTCGAAAACATAAGGCGAATAGATATTTTCGTGTAACATGTTACCAAGAAACAATTCCGATGTCACGCATTGCGAAGAAAAACCGTGTTCCATTTTCAAAACAAAGCCGTCTACCCAGCTGAAGACAGGCAAACAGATATTTGTTTAAAAATGACTTTTACCTAATAAAGGTAAAAACTAAAAATTTTAATATTGCTTTTATGCTGACGTCACGTGAAAACCAAGAATAAAAGATGTTGTACTTTACTTTTAAACTGTAACATTGATAAGTTGTCTTTCTTCATTGTGTTTCACAAAACTTTTGACAAACGGTTTCTGAAGTTCGTTTGGAATTCCCGAAGTTCACTACGAACCACAAGTCACCCAAGCGTAATATAAGGGTTTGCATGAAGAACTGTGGCTGAAATATAAGAGTTTGTATGGGAATTAGGAGATTACATTAAACTAGTCGTTTAATGTATGGGTTATTTACCAAATAAATACTCTTGAACATTCAACGTTGTCATTTTTTCTCATCCACGAGAGGTTAAATGAGATCTGAGCGAGTTTTGATATATTTGCCCCACGGTGATATAATATAATAAAAAAACTACCTTTTCTCTTATTATACAGCCCAGAACAGATGGCAGCAGGCCATATTGTCGCCGCTTTAATGCATGTAAGAGCGGTGAAAGGGATGGCCTAGTTTCGCCCCTCAATTGCGTTTCCGCCATTTCAAAACAAGTAGCCAAAATTGCTTTTTGCACTCGAGAATCTGCCATGATTTTTTGAACAGCCCGCGAAAGTGCGCCGGAAACGCGCTTGAAATCATATGTGAACCGCTGCCATACAAGCGCAGGGGCTCACAAAATTAAGAGTGCCGTTCCTGTTTTAGGGATGCCTTTCCAGAAATCAACATTGAAAAAACTCTAACATATTTTGCCGTGTAAATCAAGCGGACCGTGCCCAAGCCTATTGGTCCGCGTGCCAGAATTTTGGAGTGCCGTACCCAAAACGAATGTCGTGTAAATGCGCCTTCAATCTAACACAGAATCATTCCACTTGTCAAAACTGTAAATTTGTGATACATTTTAATTTCCATTTGTGCTGTGATGTTCACCAGTTTATTTGTCTGTGCTTGAACGTATTTTCATCACTTATTACAAACTTTACTTATAAATTGGATGTTTGTATCACCACCATGCAAGTAGTTCACCCCTGAAGCCAAAAGAACCCATTAACGATCCGTTACGAGACAAAAACACGATCTATATACATATTGCAAGTCAATTTTCTGTTTTACAAGTTAATCATGTTTGTTTCCATCCTACATTATTTTTTTTTTCTACCTCAAGATAACATTCTTATAATTATACAACAGAAACAAATTGAATAACAGGAGTAATTCTAAGATAACAGCGACAACTTAAAAGTAATCTCATTCGGTAGCAATCCCCACGGTGATTCCCAAATGATCAGGTCGGAAATGCTTGTCATCTCGAATAGAGGTACAAAAAAAAGGATTTTGCTCTCCCGTGGGTTCTTCCTGACAAAACGCCACTGCTTTTAGCTGTCAAAGCATCTTTTAGGTTTAAAACGCTCTTATTTTCAGTTTAGGCTCATCTTTTCCGGTCTATTGGGTCTAGGCAACTGGCACCGGCTAGTTAAACAGTCACTGAAAATTGGGCAAACTTTGTGTAAGGTGGTATGTTATAAGTACCCTAAAATGAGCCGAAAAGTTTGTTTAAATTTGGTGAAAAAAGATCAGTTGTGTGCTATTGCACTCAAGAAGAGAAAATAAATTTTTGAAGGTTGTATTCAGAATGGCTGCTATGGCAACCAGCCACAGCCCTTTTTGAGGTAGTGTTTTATAGTATTGACGCCAACACATCCTGCTCTTTTACAAAACAAAATTTTGACTGTCAGACAAGAATATTGTTCAAGTTTGTATTTTGGCCTGCAATGAACCTATTTTTTGACTGTTAACTCTTGTTTTCAGTACATTTTACAGGCGTTTTTTCAGAAATAACTTCATTTTATACCATACTATACCCAGTGGACAAATCATCCCATGTCACGTGACAGACTTAAAAATGTTACAATTTTTTTTTATTGCGTCACGACGTAAGTGGTCTTTGATTTGTTTAGGTTTCAGGGATTCTACTTAAGTGCCTTGCAAAATTGAAGTGTTAGCGGAAAGTGTGTCGGTACAAAAGTAGACGTTTGAGAAAAAATGCACTTTTAAAAGTTTCTTACAAGAAGGATTGAAAGTAATCTATATTTTTGGTCACGTTCTTATAGTTGCTATGGCCATTGCTACTGTAAAAAAACTTATACCATTATGTACTTTTCTTAAATTTCACACTCATCTAGAGTTAGAGTTCAAGGGTCTTAAATCTTGTATTTTCAAGAAATTGAATTTTTCATGGACATCATCATATTTTAGGGTATCATACCACCTTAATTAATTCAAACTTTCCGACCGGCATCCTCAAGCATTTAATATGAGAGTCCCCCCTCCCCTAGTCCGTAAGTCTTAATGGGCTTGTGGAACGTTTTCAAATAATGGCGGCTAAAAGGGTCTGACGAAGACAGTCGTGGAAAATGGTCTTTACTTACTTGGACGACAAAACGGTTTAGACAGGTGGAACCAAACGTTTGATAATTGTACTTTAACTTAACTATTTAACAATTATTCGCCGAAGGCGAAGTGAATCACGGCGAATATTCCCCGAGACGAAGTCGAGGGGAATATTCGCTGTGATTCACTGAGCCTGAGGCGAATAATTGTTTTAGTATAATTTTCAGAGGTGAATATCAAGAAATGCAAAATAACAAAGAAAACATAGAAATAACAAACATAAAGGTTGGTTTGCAAACAAGTAAACCGATTTAATACATCGTTTGCGAATCAACTTACAGACAAATTAGGCATTAAAACGGAAGAATAAAACGAACACTACGGAAACGAAAATCATCTAGTACCTCTTTCTGTCCATTAGTGACATATCGAAAATTGTGCTTGTCATCATGGAATGAGTAGCGCTGGTGTGAAGAGGATTAAATTCCTGTGACTCGATCTGGCACCGTTTGTCAAGGCCGCGTGAAATGCGAAACCACTGTGTTTACGATCTCTCAATGACTTGAACATCACTTCTTAGAGACATTTTTCGTCCCAATGCTTTGGTAATCATCTTCAGAAATTCCCAGTGTTTTGAATATCCGGATTGAAAGTGATTTCTTCCTAATGAACAACAATTTCATTCAGCAATTTTCCGCCATGTTTACTTGCCTGAATGACAAAGGTGGCGTGGCTTAGTAACCTAGCCATGAAATGCTATATTCACCGCGCTAGGCGGTGAATATAGCGTCATAAGCCGAGCTTCTCGGCCAATCAAAATGCTCGATTCTTATATTCACCTCTGGAAATTATACTAATTCTTGTTATTTCTAAGGTGCTTACCTAATAATAAAACAATTTTAGCTCATCTTTAATCGCGAATGTTTCCTTGGTCTTATTTATTTGACACTCCATAACACTTCAGTTTACCTAATGTACGATAGCCTTCCTCATAACCACCTACATCTCCAAACTTGAGCTTGGTAACTGGCAGACTTGTCTTGTCAGTAAGGAGACCGCTGTCTTCACGCCATACACGGTCATTCTTATCACAGTTACAACGATCCGATGGGTCTGCACATGAGTTGGTCATCCCGCATGCGCACTTACCACTGCCAGGTGATGCTCCGCCCCAATAAGTCATCTTAGTAGAGTCACGTGACACCCACCAGGCAGTTGACCCAGGGTGAATCACAGAATGATAACACTCATACTTAATAAACTGCTCGCAGTGTGAGGAGACTGTGGTGAGACTCGCCAGCTGAGAGAGACTTGCTCCTGTGTAATGAATGTTACGCTGTGTAGTACCGGTATATACGTGCGTTCTGGCTTCACTGTCGTGACTTATGACTGTCACGCCCACTCCATTTTTGTCACTCATGTCGCAGTAAACGGTGAATGGTGCCAGTCCTCCCGGTCCATCTGGATCAATTTCGTAATTTCCGCTAACACTGACGTATTTCCTTTTCACAGAGCAGGAATCCGTTATGATGGGACCGCACTTAAAGCCATCTCCGTTGTAACCATGGTTACACTTACATGAATATGATCCACGTTCATTTGTACAACTGGCATATTGATGGCAGTCATGTGTCTTTCTATCACATTCATTTAGATCTGTTGAACAGAGAACATATTTTTGATTTAATTAAGTTAATTATAAAGAAAATCTAAAACTTATAATTGTAATTCTCCTTACTAAGCACTACACTTAATGACTCCTTGTTCAACTTTTATGATGCATTGGGATGAAGTGCGTCTAGTGTTGTATGAGCCTACAAGACCGAAGCACATAATCAGAATTCATCACTCAGTAGAAGACAAATGTGAATAAAAAACGAACTTTCACCAAGTCGAGCAACATGCGCACCGTTTTTATATTATCAAATACTATCAGGAACATGCAACAACAAGAGAACCAATCAGATCGTAGCATTTCCAGCAACAAACACTAAGTGTCTTGATACTAGATCTGATGGGTCACTTGGCTGGTGAGTAGACTTTACCCTTTGCCTTTCCGCTAAGTGTCTACAAATGTATTTATAACTTTTACAGTTGTTTTTGCTCATTTAGTCAGTTCGTTGTTCTTTTTTTCCTGTATGAACTGTATGTGTAAATTGTATCAAAGATTTAACTTTGTTGTTGTTTACTTGCTTGTTGTTGTTAAATACACGCACATTTGTGATATATCTTCAATTTTTTTCGCCTGGACTCTCATCTCCTTATATTACTCGCTTTCTATCCTAAAAGCACAAAAGCTCAACGTGAAAAAAGCGTCTGTATGCCAACTCACACACCCTTAAAGGGGCATTGTCACGCTATTTGGCAATTTTACAAAAAGCTAGAAGGTGTCTTCGCATCAATTGAATTCCAAAACTAATGATCCGGTTCTGTTATTGAAGACTATTTAGAGGTACTGAAACTGTTTTCTGTTGTCTGTCGCTATGGATGACATGGATGGAAATGCATTGAAACATGAAAAAATTGGCCAATTTTTTCAAGTTTTGATGCTACGTGTTCCAAAAATCCTCAAGAAATTTATTATGGCTAGCCCTCACACATAAAATTCATTTGATATCTTCGTCGTAGCTTTACAGAAGCATTGTGTTTATGATTAAAGCCTCAAAGTAATGATTTTAGCACGGAATTAACCTAACACAGCAAAATCCTCGTGACACTGCTCCTTTAAATTGTAATATTTGAACATCTCTTGTTTACAACTTTTGAATTAGGCCAAATCACAGTGATTCATATTTTACCTTTCTTACAAGTGTATGGATGACAATCGCTACACTGCACGTCATTCCATTCATAGCTGTATTCCACACCAAGTGCGTGCACACAATCTTCTCCTCTGAAATTATTTGGCTGATTTTTGGCCCAAGCTGTAAAGTTTCCTTGTCCTCGATACACCCAAGTAAAGTTGCCTTCTATGGTTCTATCATTCGAGCCCAGCCAAGATTTGGCGCCGTTATGTCGATGCTGTAAATACACATTCTCTTCATTGCTGTTGACATCAACAAGGACCGAGACTTCTTGTCGACATTTTTGCACCGCTGTGGTCCAGTTTGTACAACTTACACTTGTAAAGTAGCAGTAGCCATTAAAGTAGTTCCAACCAGAATCACAGATGTCTAATAAAAGATAAAATATTTGTCAGCTCTTTTTGTTTACTAAATTGGAAGGGATCATTTCTTGTTTAACTAGGGATGGTAAAAAAATATATTTCTAACCTGTTACGACCGCATAACTAACTGACACTGGATCATATCTTGTCTCATACAGTTCCTTAACACACGTTCTGAATCCAGACGTATTCATGTTCTGCAAATATGAACCAAGCATAGTGCTATAATCACTATTGCTGTTGTTGTTGTTGTTGATGATGATGATGATGATGATGATGATGATGATGATGATGATGATGATGATGGAGACTATAATGATGACATAATGCCGCTGCCTGGACAATTCATGAAGGACCCTTCACCCTTGAAGTAATTTTAATGGAAGTACTAATTTCTGAGTAATGATCTCTTGATAATGATATTGAACATTTGATAAACGAGAAACGGGAGAAAAGTAGAAACTCAAGCTGATCTTTATCGGACTCGTAACTTATATGTGGCACATATAGCACCTACGCAACTATCATTTTTTCCATAAGGGGAAAAATCTTACAAAAGCGAAGATTGCCACATCAACAATATTACACATGATTATTTCATTATCGGTTCTAACTTAAACAATGCATTATGTTTTACCTCAATCCACGTTGTGATACCGTTGTGTACTGGTGCCAAGTTTCCACTTGCTGTTGTGCTGTGATTCGCTGATATCAAAACTGATGGTGTAATGTAACTTCGTGCAAATTGCACAAACTGTAACATGAAAAAGAAGATTATACTTTCATAATATTGTTTTTACTCATCATCTGTGCATTTTATTCTTGACTGTATGCATTTAACATCGCAGTTGCGCGCCATAATATTAGCGGAAAGTTATATTCAATTATTTGTAACATAGAAAATTAATAAAGTTATTTTATTTATTTTAATCTAGAATTACATAAAGAAACAAAGTTAAATATAGGTATACAAGAACGGATTAAGCTTCAGATTTCTGTCTCTCACAATGGTTGTTGTTTTTCCAAGCAGATGTAAACTTACTTTGCAATAAGCGTTGTTGTTTTCATCTGTTGGTGGGTTTGTGTTTGGAAACTTGACAGAGCCATGTTCAGTGAAGAGCGGTTTGTGAAGTTTAGAAAACGCCAACCAGTTCTGTAAAGAAACGTCAGGACCTTAGTATAGAAATTAAAACAAAACTTTCGAGCCGACTTTCCTGTGTAAAACGTTGCTGGGAAAACCTTAAGAAAAGCTGTGTCCAACACCGAAAAAAGAAGCAGGCTCTTTCTCAAAACCGGTCATGGTTCCCATCAATTATTTTCAACTGGATTGCATAGCTAATAGGCTAGTTTCGAATTGTGCAGAAACAAAAGAACAGAGTCGAGGTTCAGGGGAATAATTTGCATTTTCCTTTGTTATAAACAATACAAAATGCTAATTATTCACCTGAACCTCGACTCTGTTCTTTTGTTTCTGCACAATTCGAAACTAGCCTATTACAAGAGAGTTGAGACGCTCAGCGTTAAAGAAACTAATTCTAAAGGTTCAAAACTTAAATTTATAGTCTTGCTTTACCTTCATGTATCTATCTTTTGTGATCATCGGCACTACATTGAAATCGTTCCGAAACAAACTTTGGAATGGGGAGAGGGGTGTGCGTTTGAGGTTTTTAAGGATAGTGTCACAGTATTTTCAGTGCTTTCCGTGTAATTGAATGTGGATAAATACTTGATCTCGCCGTCTGTGCAGCCTTACTTGACAGACACATTTGTCGTGTCATTTTGTTATGCAGTACATACCACACTAATATCTTCATGCTTTCCATCAAAGTTTTGCAATTCTCGGAGGCAGACTTTAAATGAATCCTTGGTTACATCCTCTGTCCAGATTAGCGCGGCATCATACTCGTTACCAGTCCTTAGATGTTCTGCTGTTATGAGTACTACAGGTTCATCCTTAAACTTGTTCTGAAAAAATGCAACAAGGAAATGTGATATCAAACTGAAGAACGTAACATCACAGAACTGGCGCTTCAAACAATCGACCTCACCATGCGATGTACTGATGTCAGTTTGAACCGAGACCAAAGCGAGAAGTTTCACTGACAAGCTTGTCACATTGATTTTGAGGCGTGATTGTCGTCTTTGAGTGTGAACCAATTCAAAAAGCTAATATCATTTTGTTTTCACAACCGCAAAAAAAAAAATGATGTACCAGAAAAAAAAAAATCGACACTACACGCGAGAGCGAATGATGACTGGGTTTTACTCTAAGTGGGATTTCTCTTTGGACTCACATGTCATGTGGGTCGATTATTTCAACGAAGTCTATGTTAACCATCGTTTAGGGCTGACATGCGGTTTAGACGTTGTCTCGTTAAACAACGGCAAAAAGATGTTTAAAATTCATCATTGAAACGCGACTGAATTGTGTTTTGTCGAGTCAATGGTTAAACCATGTCTCACAAGGAAATGCATTGTCTGCGGAGTTATTTCGTATGCCAATTTCCAGATAGTGGTTATTTCTCTGAAACATGCATGGCCTCTAAAACAAGTCAAACAAATTTCAGCGAACAAGGAAAACTTTAATTGGCCGAATTGGGTACAGACTTTCTTTAAGTGGAAAGCAAAGGCTATGTATGACTGGAAAACGTTGCGAAAAAAGACAAAGGCATGAGTGAAAATTTTAACTTATTTAACTCCCGGAAACCTAATAGCATCAAGCGCGACCTCAGTCAGCTTCAAGGATGCTGGGGCCGCTGAAACTCCAGGCGAACACGGACTGAAAAGTGAAGTGACGAAAAGTGTGCAACATCATAAACGTTTCTCTTGGTATCAGACAGGTTATCTAGGAATGACAGGAATAATCCTTTTTGTTTCGCAATAGCCCTTGAAAGCTTGTGAATGATTGTGCATGCAGCATATACATATACACCTAATAAATTGCCAGCAACTCTCTTGCATTCTCTTTTGAGGATCTTTATCCAAATTTTTATCAGGTTACTTACCGCGTCGTTTCTCAGGCGAAAACGCAATTGAAAGTCCTCTTCGCCGTATTGCTGTTATCCCTAAGGTGCTGAATTTGCCGAACGTGCTATATTACATCGATTGAAATACTTTTTTAACTGTCTGTAGCGCAGAGGTCCCCCTTTTTCATAACGGCTGACCATGAAAATATCGTTAAACAGCGTTTAAACCTACCTTTGACCAGGTCTAACTTACTATTCATTTCTTAGTCGGTCATTAGACATTGTCTAATTGACCACTGTTACGGTAAAACAACGTTTAAATAATTGGTACTCGTGCTTTAAACGTGGGTTAGACGATGACTTTCACAAACGTTGTGTAAACTTCGTTTGAATAATCGGCCTACATGTGACACAAACTCTGAAAAATCTCTGGTTCAGTTTGATACTAATACATTTGTTTGAAAAGTCACGGCAACTTAACTTTCCAAAAAGATAAAACCTTTGTCGAAAAGTTGTTACTCTTTTGACCTATAATTGCACAAGAATGCTACCAGTCATCAATTAAAATCTCTCATGAAAAGAGCAAAAAAGGCAGCTAAACCTACCTTGGAAAAAGTCACATCTGCACAATTTGTTCCAGACCACCATTTCTGCATCTTGATTTCTCCCGTCATTCCTTCGGGCGGTGCTCCCTGATACGCCATCCAATCAACAGTCGCGAATGGATTAAAGTGTTTGGTCTTTCTCCCAGATTGCATTGCGCAAACTGTAAAATTCTTTGTATTGATGTTTTCAGTCCAAGAAGTAATGGCGTCGTGTACAGTTTCAGAATCGTTTAGATTCATGTGATTGACGGTTATCTGCACATGGACAGGTTTATCTGGATAAAAGCGGTATGGCGGAAAAGCGACCGTCTGACAGCTTGAATCGGACCACTTTGGAACGCGAAGAAGTTCTTCTCGGCCATGCACAATTGGGAAACCTGTTTAACGAATTGAAAAATTAGTCACTCTTATCATTTGCCAATTGTCGAATCTTATTTAATTTCAGTAACCTACCTCTAAAAAGAATGTAAAGACAACTAGGGTATTTTACCTTTGGTATCTTTAGATTTTAATTTAGAATGACCAGCTGCCTTTCATTGCAATCAGCGAACGAGCAATGAATATATCCATATATAGCAGGGCGTGTTTTTGGGTTATACAGTTTACTTTTAAAATTTCAGTCTCTGACCTGGAGAGTCCCATTCAGGGAAAATAAGTTTGGAGCTACAGAAACTGGAGCCACACGCGCTAGAACCGATAAGCCATCCGTTTCTTGCTAAACCAGATTAGAACAGACATGTACATTTTTCAACTTAACAGAAACCCTTTCCTACCCTCACAGCTTCCTGGGTGATACACAAGATTATTCTCCAGTCCTCTACAGTAATACAGCTCATGCCAGCATTTGTTGTCGTATGTTGTCCCATTTGCGGTGCACACTGGGTCATGATAGGAAGGACAGTCTTCGTAACACACACATCGAGCTTCATGGGCGCTGAAAGTCTTACACACTCCAAATGATGGACAATGCACGTCAAGGCATGGGTTCAGGTCTGTGAAACAAAAGAATGTTTTGAAGTTGGTTTGAGTATTGTACCCTGGGGATATTGCCTTATACGGGCTTTATAGATATGTGCGGCCCCAAAGGAAGAGTTTTCAGCCGTTTTTGTCATAAATAGGGTGTCAATTTTAGCCATTTTGGGCATAAATATTTGTTTTTTAGAATTTCTAGAAGAAGCTATTTTTCCATCATAACTGATAAGAACGATCAACAAAATGCCTTCGGAATGCCTTAAACATCGGTGTGAAGTAGGAAATTAAGTAAAGAAAGTAAAAGGTAGGTCTGAAAGAGGGGATTTAGGATCAAGTCATACATATCAAAATTTTGGTCAGGTCATGAATAGAGTAGGGAAAATCGCAGATTTTAAACCGCATACCCTCACCCAACTTTGCCCGGAGTTTCCCCCCTCCTTCCCCCACCCGGGTATCATGGAAAAATATCAAGTGGAACACTAACCGCTTTTTTTCTGATTTGACAGCAGCAAAATAGTAAGGTTGACATTAGTAAAGGTAATTTTTGCTTTTACTGCTGTCAGCAACTGATCAAGTGAAAGATTTCTTCCTTTATTACCCAATTTATTATTTCAATAGTTCTCTAAAGCTTTAAGTACCAAAAGTGAAAGAGTTCATTGTGAATGTGTAAATGATTGCAACTTTCTTTTAGTATCTCCTACTGGTGATCATGTTCAAGTGAGTAATGATGGGATTGAGTTTAATCCAGAGTAAGATTACATGATACAAACCTCCAATGACAACATAGCTTACAGACAGAGGGTCGTGTTTACTTCCTGATCCACTCAAGTCTTTGACACAAATCCTCATGGTTGTCAGACCAACTTCCTAAAGGAGAAGTGAAATATTAAAAGTTATTAAACGTCATATAACCTTTCATAAAAAACGATTGTCATGTATTGTTAATAGGTTATAAAGACTATCCTTTGTTTACTGTGTTCACTGTGTTTACAGGCAGTTTTAGAAGAGAATAACAAGGACCAAACTGCCGTTGATAGGCCTGCAATAAAGAGCTATGTCTTACCTCTACCCAGGCTGTTATTATGTTGTATTCTGGTGTAATGTGGTTTTTCACTTTGCGATCGTAATTGTGATGAACAGACACAAGTACAACTGGTGACGCATAAAAGGTGGTGTTGAACTGCACTTGCTGTGAAATAATACAGAAAAGGCTCTTCGGTCAAATTGCATGATGTTTCTTCTTTAGTAAGATTTAACAGGAAGGACAACCACTTTCACTATTGCCATTTTGTTGAATTTTAATGTGTTTGTTGCATTACAGTTCAAATTTGAGATGATAATGTCAGACCTATCAGCTGAGATGAAAAACGACTAGTAGATGACTGACAGCTGCCAATCAAAAACACTCACTTGACAGAAGCCATAGTTATCGTCAGCTGTTGGATTTCCTTTGTTGGGGAAAAACGCTTCTCCCGCCAACGTAAAATTAAACTCAGAACCATTCCCAAGGAAAGCAAACCAATCCTGTAAAGAAAAGGAAAATATTTGATTAAAAATGGTACTCGTCAACAAAGACATAAATAGAAAACAACGAGGACGCAAAGCTAACCAGTATAAACAAACGGAGAGAATTAAGGAAAGCAAACTACTTATAAAAGTAAAATTTTAATTTTAATTAAAATATTCGTTTTTTAGAAGTACTTCAGTCTTCAAAACGTACTCTTAGCAAAATCGACTCTTAAAGTCTTAACAATACATTAATAATATTTCACGTACCACAATAGTGTCTTGATGTTTTCCGTCAAATGGCAAGAATTCCCGGATGCAAACTTCGAAACTTTCAGAATTCACGTTTTCCAACCAAACATATATTGCATCATCAGGCTTTGTGCTACGAGCGTACTTAGCTGAGACAAATACAGAAGGTCTACCACCAAGGCTCTGTAAATTACACAAACTTATGTTACAACCGATGCATTGGAGGAGTCCTCTTTGACTAGTCATTGTGCCTTAAGAACAAGGAAATAAAATTAAGCACAAAATTTCGACGTTCTTAATGAACTGTAACCAAAGGAGAAAGTTAATAGCAGATTAACATTGCTCGAGAATCGTGTTTAGCATGTTGTGAGGACTAGCAAAATTAACGTAAATCGCATTAAAGCATACAGCAATCCCCATTTCCAATAACTGAACTAATGCTTCGACTGGTACCTTGAGAAAAAGGAAGTGAACATGCTCTCAAAAGTGTGTTATGATAATGCGTTTTAATAATTTGCTAAAAGTGAAATTTCAGTTCCAGTTGCTTTGTAAACCATGACGTCATGTTAGGTTTGTGTAAAGTACTTTGTGTGATTCTGTAATTAAGTTTGTTTTTTAATTTGCTTATCAAAACAGAAAACTAAATTGAGATCAACTATGATCTTAACAAAGACATACATTCATACATACATGAACGGTTCTCTATCTGTTTGTTCAGTATCTGACCTGTGAGAATGTAACTTTGTCACATTTGCTTTCTGTTGTCCACATTCCTTGAAAAGTCACGCTGCCATGCATCATTTTTGGATGATTTTGATAGGCCAGCCAGTTGATAATTCCAGTTTTATTTGATCCATTTCCTGTTTCACGTGAACAGACCTCAAATCCACGTGTACTAATTGACTGAACCCACACAGCAGAAGGCGAGTGAACACGTGAAAACTCTTCACCGTGGCTCACTGACACGTGCACGGAAACCTAACAGGAATCGATATTTTAGTAACAGAAATTTACTTTTTAGTAAAAATAATCTATACTAAACTTTAGACGTGAAATTGCTTGTGTGACAACTGCAAGCCTAAGTTTCAGTCAGTGCTTCGACTTTGCACTCAAGAATTTTTAATCAAACGGCATTCAAACATTGGATGATTTTCAGCCATTCTTAAAGGCGCACTTGCCTTTGCCGATCCACTAACCCCTTGAGGAAATGCAATGTTCGTACAAATAGCCAGTCGACAATCTAGTTTGTTTCACGTGAACAGACCTCAAATCCACGTGTACTAACGAAGTGAGCCCACACAGCAGAAGGCGAGTGAGCACGTGAAAGCTTTTCACCGGAGCTCATTGACACTTCCACTTAAACCTAATGAGATAAAAATGTTCATTGTATGGTAGCTCCGTGAGCCAGCAAGATGAATCAAATCCCGCGCTGTGATTGGTTTCCGAGCGGTTAAGATGGAGTTATCTTACCCGCTCGGGACTACGCGCCGTGTCCCGCAAAAAAAATTTCCGAAAGCCATATAATAAATCCTTTATTGACTAAGCTTGTTCGGCCAGGATGGCTGGATATTGGACAAATTCCTTTTTTTGCGTGTTTATGAACAGAGACGGTGTCCAGGTCCATAAACTCACAAAACAGGACGAGGCCAATATCCAGCCAAAAAGGTTTAGTCAGTAACTTATTATATACAATATGAGCAACGCAAATTTGTGTAGCTAAATGACAGCAACAAATCTCTCTTGGGTAATTAAACTTCAGCCTGCAGCATATGACATAAATTGAAATGGATTTAAGGATGGTGCTCACTAATTACAAAGGTTTTTGCGCCAGGTTTGGACCAGGCGGGAAATGTAGATCTTTGCAAGGGCTATTGGAAGCCAAAAAGAAAAAGAGGGGTAGCCACGCATTTTTTTGAGATAATTAGCCTTGAATCTCAACAAAAATGCTGACATCAGCATTTTTTTGAAAAAAGAAGAAAAGGATATTTCCTCACAGATTTCCTTAGAATTCGCTTTTACATACAAAAAGGCAAACACATTTTAAAAGATCTTAAAAGATCTTTAAGCTACATGGCAAATGGTAACATTAAAATCATTTTTGGTACGTTTTCAATAACAAAGTCGTTGCAAAAGCGCTTTTAGCGTCTCTGACAGCCTTCCTCTGGCTTAGCTAAAATACAGTCGAAATACGTTTTGCTCACAACCAGAAACTAATCACGTGTTGAATCGGGCTTGCCACTTCCATTTCGCAACATAAAATGTTGGGTAACCACGCGTTTTTTAAAGTTATTGATCTTTTTTTTGAAAACTTTTACGGTGCCCGTTTCATATTTTCCGTCACCTCCCCAGCAAGTGAGACATTTGAGTTTTTGCGCGCGCACTACGCCATCCACCTGGCCATCTGCAGGTACATGTTTACAGTTGCATTTCAGTATAAATTTCGAAAGATAACAGCTAGGTTTTCAGCTGGAAGAATTTGACATTTATTGGTTAGCGATATGATGCTATTCTGGTATTCCTGGTTTAAGTACAGGTTCATTAAAATTGACTTGGTTACAGTAGGAAAATTTTGCTTTAATGTTAGTCGTGAACTTGGTGGCGTAGTTAATAGGCCCTTTGCAGTTTACGATCACATGGTACAAAAACCGCCATGCTGGAGAGCAAACTACCCAGTGGGACATTCAAAACAAAGCAACTTAACTTAATATTCTTTTGTTTTGAATGTCCCACTGGGTAGTTTGCTCTCCAGCATGGCGGTTTTTGTACCATGTGATTGTAAACTGCAAAGGGCCCATTGCGTCAATGTCAACCCCAGCGCGCGCGCGCGCGCGCTTAAACCATTGCTTGCCTGATGCGCAGAACATGTGCGCACTAAAAAAAGTAGGCACCGTCCTTAATGGCTTTATTTTTAATAGGAATAAAACGCAAACAGCGATTACAAACATTTTGCTTGAACAGGATCTTATTTTGATGTTAAATATCATATGAATGATGTCACTGTGAAACATCAAAATAAGATCCTGTACAATGAGTTAAGAGAAAAGAAGTTCTTATCGTTCTGCCTTTCTTAGGTTATCACAGCAAACACCTCACAAAACAGCTGAGGTCTTGTATAAACAAATTCTATGGTATTTTCAACGTCAAAATAGTTTTCAGAACACCCGAGGAATCAAGTCCTTTTTCCCTTAAAAAGATAAACTAGCTCCTTCCTTCAGGTCAAAAGTAGTGTACAGAGCAAACTGCTGGGATTGCAATGATTTCTACATAGGGAAAAAGAAACGCCAATTACGCGACAGAAAAACGGAACATTTTAAAGCCCTAACTACAAATTGTCACGAATCTGCAATTGCTGATCATGTTTTCTTAACCAACCATAGAATTAAGTGGGATCATTTTGAAATATTAGCAACTGGTCGATCAGACATGCATTGTAAAATTAAAGAGTCTCTGTTGATCCGTGATCTAAAGCCAACCTTAAATGAAAACGTTGGCAGTGAGAAACTTTATCTCTATTATTAGCATATTCTTGTCGTTTTATGTCAATCAATTTGTTAGTTCCCAGTCCGTACAATGAGTTGTATTTTTTGAATTTAAATTTATCTGTAACCGAAAAATAATCATTTCTGATGATGTATGTTGTAACATACGAAACGTTAAGTTTATAAAAGTTATGCAGTTCAGGCAAATCGGTTTGTAACCGCTGTTTGCGTTTTATTCCTATTGAAACTAAAATGGCCCAAGTCAAAGAATTTTTATGAGGCTTTATTTTTCTAGTCACAAAGACTTTAATCGGGCAAAATAAATCATTTTTGCTGCTTATAGTTACTGAAAGCACTCGTTCACGTCGACGGTGTGCTATGACGCTCAATATCTGCAATGTGATAAGAATGGTTTTAACTCCTTCGAATGATCTGCGGCTCAAAATGAAGC
Source organism: Platygyra sinensis (assembly GCA_019787425.1). NCBI lineage: Eukaryota > Metazoa > Cnidaria > Anthozoa > Scleractinia > Merulinidae > Platygyra > Platygyra sinensis. The sequence continues at coordinate 68,571 of JAHPZR010001661.1, forward strand.
CTTCTTAGTTTCAGGCGATTAGGTCTGGAACAGTAATGTTGTACAGGTCTATTCAGCCCCTTGAGCTTGCGTGGCGCTGCCCTGCATATATCACTCAACTACACATGCACCAATACTTAGAAACGTAGTTGATGCAGAGGTCTTTCAACTTACCGCCCACACGAAGAAACAATCTTATTGGACATGTGAATTTATAAATTTCATTTGTTTCAGTTGTTTCATATGAAGTGGTGTAATTTTCAGCCATTCCTGGCTACTCGTTTACTTACCTTTGCCGATCCACTGAATGTTTGAGGAAATGCAACGTTTGTACAAATAGCCAGTCGACAATTTAGAGGAGGTGAGCATCCACTGCTGCAACTCCAATCTTGAAAAGTGTTCGACATGTTGAGCTTGCCAGTTTGCAGCAGAGAATTTCCTGAGGGGACAAAACGGTAGCATTGTGTTAGTGATAAACACCACATTAAGCGTTAAAAATAACATAAGTTCATGGCCAGGTTTTTCGAAAGCCGGTAACTTTAACCCAGGGTTAAACTTACTGAAACATAACGTTTTCTTATTTTAAAATGTTTTTCGCCCCTAACGTTTGGTATAGTTTGAGATTACTACAGCTCAAAACTGAAGGATAAACAATATAAACAGAACACCTCACCATAAAGTTACAAAACTGAAACCAAAATTCTCGCTAACCCTGAGTTAGCTTAATCAGGCTTTGAACAACCCGGCCTAGAACAATAAATGGATAAATGTAGCTGACGCCATAAATATAAAACAAATGCCAGGTCAGTATAAAAGGCGAATCCAGTTACATTCAGGGGTGGACTTGGGCGAGGCAGCCACAGGCCCCCTTTTTTGTTGTATTTTCGAAAAGAAACTTGAGAAGACCTCTTTAGAGCGGAATTTTTCATTCTGTTTTTGGATGGGGGAGGGACTTTAGCTCTTCTTCAATTTCTTCAGCCTCCTTTTCTCTGAACTTTCTTGATCTGCTGCCCCTGGTATTATGAAAAAACTCAGCAGAATGCGATCCTTTGGAAGTAGGGAAACTATCAAGCATATAAATAGCTATAAATGAAAGGCTCCTGCCACGATAAAATTGCGGGATCTCGACAGGCCGAGATGAAAATAAAATTCAAAAATCAGTTTAGGTCCAGGTGCAGCCTGTACTTAAAAGGCCATTAGCGAACAACCAGCGTCCTCAGTGGCGTAATAATTGTCAGTAAAGCACTTAAGTGGCATTTTTAGCGATACGAATGAGGTTAAAAGTTCTGGAACGAACCGGCTAGGATGGAAAGTTGGACGGACATGCGTGGCTTCACTGAATACGTATGAACTCAACAGTGACATGCGATTAGAGTTATTTTACTGACTGCTCGACCCACAGATGAGAAAAGAAAACCCGAAAGTGTAACTTACTCTGTGACTTCAATTTTTTAATTAGAAAAAAGTGGTATTAACATTGCAATGGAACCAAAGGAAAACAAATTACAGTTAAACCTTCTTTTTGACTCTTGAACAGGATTTAGCGCTTCGCAGAATTAACGCGATAGACTTTTTATAAAAGCCAGACAATCATCAGAACTTGCCAAATGCATTAAACATCAGTTAACAGTATCCACTTCTATATGACGAAGAAGTGCGTCACAGATTTACAGTAAGCTTAAGCATTTAGCTGGGGTTTTTTTGTATTTACAAGATGAGTTCTTGCACGTTAATTCGAACAGTTTTTACGAAGACCGGCCAAGTGGCGTAAAATGCTCAAAAGTGATTCTTTTACGTCCAAAATACTTCAACAACGGATAATGCGTACAGTTTTCTGCAATTGACTCCTGCCCATTCCCCGGCTCCCAGGGAACAGGTTGGGACCACTTTTGGAACCCTTTCATCTGAGAACGAACTAACGTCTTGAATTTAACACTCCAGAAAAAGTCAGACCGATAGATCAATTACCTATCTATGGCAAAAGTAAACAACAGAATTCACTATTCGTCTTTGCAGTTCCAGCTCTTCTCTGGAGCAATAATGTAATAAGCCAAACGTATCAACTTTAAAAGAGCTTCAGCTAGATAGAGCGGACAATTGTAAATGATCAAAAGTTTTATCGCTAGAAAGTAGGTTAACAACCAGTGTCACCTTTTAATGTCTTTCTATAGTAAATATCTCCTTTTACCGACAGTAGTTTGTCGGTTAAGAAAAAATGCCAAAGCTGGTTTCATCTCTGAAGAAAATCTCGCACATAAGTTCGTTTTGGAAAGTGCTAGATGTAGTCACAGCCGTCAGAAATGGAAGCATTATTTTAGGGGCGTGTTCACTTGAGTCTGCTGCTGATACGATAACGCTGATACTAAATCTTTTGCTTATATCACTACTGCTGTTTACCACAAAGAAAATGGCTTTGAATTTCTGAAACGGCAGGAATATAAAGGACTGCATTTTGCGCAAGAAGATACAGATCGAAGAACATCTTTGTCCACTCAGTTCTTCGAATAACAATAGCCATTACAACGATGGGATTAATACTTGAACAACGGAAAAAACTTTCTTGGATCTCTATGGAAATGCTTGATTCAAGGAATATACATGAACAATAAGAAACATTCAAGAAAATCTCTTAGCTTCCTTATGATTGTAAAGAACAATAAAATAACTTAAAACAATGCGTCTGTTTGAGCTGTTTAGCAATGCATCAGTTAACTGCTTTCCTATAACTTATGTGAGAATCGTAAACGTACCTTGAACTGTAAAAGTAACATTCATCACCAGGAATACCAAAACCAGCAAAATTGAAGGCGAAGGTGGAAGACCCATTCCGAAACGCATCTTGTCGTGTCTGGAGGGGAACTGTTTTTCGGGTTTGTGAGAGTGTTATTTTATCACGACTCTTCAAACTGGTATCATACGCAAGTAGAAGGAATGTGTCTCTTGAATACATTGTCTGCAGCTGGATTTGTACAGGTCAGGTTAAAACCACACTGAAGTTGCCAAGTATGAACAAATTCCTGAAATTTTGACACGACTTGAAAAAGAAACGCACGAATCGTGCCCTTCTTAACAAACATCAAAGTGGGGAACCTGTGGTACATATTAAAACAACGTGGAAGCATTATGGCACAGGTTGACAGTGCTCCAGTTAACTATCAAAGTAATGTGATTGGTGGCGGTTAGAAGTTTACTCGTAGCTGACTTCGTAGCTAGCTTCAATGCGTTTCCTCAAAAGATTGCAAAAATATTCTGTCCTGTGCTAACCTAGGTAAAGGGAAGGGGCGGAGGCCTGGGAGGCTTTATGCGACAAGTAGTCACAAAAGAGATAAGTAATAGATAATAGGGTGAGATGAGATTGTTTTGAGACAAATCACAGAACATCTCGCAGTCATAAATGACTGGAGCAGGTAAAAGCTTGCGTAAGGGATTTATCCTAAATAAATACCACATTATCCCGAAATGGGAAATAATCATCTGAGACAATGATAAATCAGGGGACATCAAGGGACTTGCAGCCTGTAAATGCGAGTACTCAGTGAAAAGTACAAGCACCTCAGTGCCCAGTACCACATATAGAGAAATTAACTCTCATGTGTTTCTAGACATTGTACAGATAAGACTCGAACAAAATATATTACTAGTACGTGCTGTTAGTGGAGCTGAAAGGCTTAAGTCAAAGCAGATTCACAGGTCAAGTTAAAGTTACCTGAGGGAATAATTCCAACAACAGCTCTTATCACGGAATGAATACAGTCCTCACCTTGCAAATTGAAATTATAGCAAAAACACTTTTCTGGGACTTTGCAAATAAATCATATACATACATACATACATTTATTTTTGTTTTCAAATTAAAAAATTACAAATTGAACATGCCCGCGGATAGCATATGCTAGTCTAGGCGGGTCATGTTAACTGATCCCAGGCAGGAATCTCAAATCCGTCTTTCTTTCAATGATCGGGCGCTTATTCATGGTGCGCTGAACAGGGACCAAGTCAAGACCTAATTAACATATTTACGTGGCGCTAATCCACGCAAACGGATTAGATACAGCACGCGCTTGAGCACGTTTCAGAAAACGGCTGTCGTTCTGTAAGTTCGACTGCGTCACCTTTGTCTCAAAGGCCTCTATATCATTTGCATAGAAGGTATGCGGAGAAGCGAGCGCTTTAAATAAGAATTTTATCTCCTTCTACAGAAGATAGCTTGCTCTAGCCCTTTAGTTAACAACCCAGCTGAAACACAACTTTGTTTAATTTTGGGATACAAATCAAGGCCATTTTGATTAATTTTTCATTTTATTTCAAACAGGGAGTAAATAATACCAATCAATGGATGCTATGAAGACACTCTCAGTGGAACATGTATACAGCTAGCAAATCGTATATCATAATCGTATAGCTTGAGTAAAGAAAACATCGCTTCGAACGAGAAGTCCATTTTCATTGGCCATGTTACAAAACAATTGATTCATACTTTAAGCTGTAATTATGGATGTACCTGGAAAGTTTGGAGAGCACTCATGAAACTAGAGTTGCTTTCTGTTGCACCTAGAGTAATTCGTATGTTTCTTAGTTTGCGCTCTCCAAACGTCGTGCGTGCATCAGAATTCGATGATACATGTATCAATATAACGTTAAATGATATATCTAGAAGAAACGAGGATCACAAAAAGGCTGTATACAAAATACTAAGTGTAGAAAGTGAAGGTATAAATTGAAGCTTGATCGAAGCATTAGAGAGCATTTGAAACTGATAAGCCTGTAGCCATGATTGAGAGGATGAACTGAAGGTTACATCCCTTCTGACGGAACCACGAGATTGTAAAAACAAGGCTAAGTATTTTTACTCGGTATGAACCTTTACCATTGATCTCATTATTATTGCAAAAAAGTCAATGTCCTGACAATCTCGTGATTACAGGCAACGACAATCCATTGTTCCAAATTACCAAGATCATGCGAGGTCGCAGAGGCTTTGAACAAACACAAAAATATTATGGACACACTCTTTATTTTGATTACAAATATTTTTTTGTTGTCTTCTTTCGTGATCCTGCATTACTTCCCTTTGCTCCTTAAAGACATTAGCGCTAATTGTTTCTGCGCATTCTAACAGCGCACGCCAATCTTGACACGCCACGTCATGCATCGAGCGCGAGCTAAGTAATAAACTAAACAATGATAGAGCAAATGGCCACTACTAGAGCTTTGCCTATATTTAACGATCCATGGGTGTTTGGTGACCCATATTTCTCTACGGATTTTCTACGTTTAGCGAAAAAATTGACAACAAATCTGTCGATTAGAAGTTTGAATTTTTTGCAAAACGCACCATAAAATTCAGTTCTTTAATTTTTAGCTATTCATTTACCCGTGCGGCGGTTTCAAATGCTTCTTGAAGAGTTAACTTGGTATTGTTTTCTTAGACCTACTTCTACAAAGTATGACTAACTCGTTTGCCTCCGTTGACTCGACTTCGATGCTAAAGCCCTATGGACCGTGATGAATTACGTGCGCCATTTTTTTCAAAATCAGGGTAGTTTTTTGACTTGCTTTACCTCTGAAACAAAGTCAGTAACTAAAAATATTTTTATGCATTTCCGACTCAAGTGGCATGGCTGCAGTAATTTTTTTTTTTAAACATCTATTGACTGGAAAATTTTCTCGCGAACGTCCTTAATATTCAAAGAGTCAAAGCAGAGGTACTAAGTCGGGTAAATTTATTGTACGTATTTAGAGAATCTATCTAAGAATAAAGAAAGCTCTACATTCAACACCTTGAAAATCTCTCTCAAACAGCAATCAAAAGCCAGTGAGAGAAAAGAACTGGTCCGGTTGCTTTATTCTTAAATTGTTAATTGCATGGGATGAGCCACAGACCTTGCTGTAAATAGTTATTACTAAGCTTCGGATTATAATTTTATACGCACTGGAATTTATATTAAAAGCAATCAGTGTTAGGTTTAGTATAACTCTAAGAATAACAGTAGGTAACCTCACTCTTTTTCGCTCACGCTCGGTTCAATCCCCTGCGGTTTTTATTTTGCTCGTGCTCTTTAAGATCATAAGAGAAAATCAAAGGTCTTTGAAGAAAATATTTTCTCTTCGATCGAGAAAGATAGGCTTATTATCCTCACATGCTTTTGTGCCTCTGCAAATTCAGAGGGTTATGGTATCGTTGTAAAAAGCTAAGTAACCATCCTGTAATGACTACTCCTATAGCTCTCTAAGAAATTTCTATAGCCTTTATGAAAATGAAACAATTTTGCAGCATGTCTACTACACAGATATACTCGTCATATCATTATCATTATATATGTCAAGTTGCCTCGACTTTTCTCATGAAAAGTTGTTATTAATACTTGCACTGTTATTCTCCAAGATATCAGAGTTTACGCTATGCCATAGCACTTCAGTTTCCCCAGCGTATGGTAACTTTTCTCATTGCTTTTGCCTGTATCCCCAAACCTGAGCTGTTTAACTGGCAGTGTGTCTTGTCAGTGAGGAGACCGCTGTCTTCACGCCATACATTGTCATTTGCATCACAGTTACAAGCAGTACTTGGGTTTGCACATGAATTGGTCATCCCGCATGCGCACTTACCACTGCCAGGAGATGCTCCGCCCCAGTACATTCATCTTAGTCGAATTACGTGACACCCACCAGGCCAATCCTCCATTAAACATCAGTCCTGAACTAAGACATTCATACTTTATGAATTGTTCACAGTGCGAGGAGACTCTAGTAAGACCCGCCAGCTGAGAGAGACTTGCTCCTGCGTAATGTATGTCACGTGAGTAACTACCCGGGTCTTCAAAACCATCAACGCACGTTCTGTTTTCACTGTCGTGACTTATCACTGTCACGCCAACACCATTTTTATCACTCATGTCACAGTATACAGTGAATGGTGCCAGGCCTTCCGCGCCATCCGGATCAATGACGTAATTTCCACTTACACCACTGCCGTTTGTTCTGATCTTAGAACAGGAAGTGTATATGTCATACCGGCATTCGATGCCATCGCCAGTAAAGCCATTGTTACACTTGCATGAATATGATCCAAGTTCATTTGTACAACTGGCATGCTGATGACAGTCGTTTGTCTTTCTATCACATTCATTTAGATCTGTTGAACAGACAATGTAATTTTAATTTCGTGAAATCTGGGCAACGTAACAAAAATGAGATAATTGTAGTTTTAGTTACAAAACAGATTTAGCTTTCGCCACAGGGAGTACACAATCTTGTTATGAAGAATGAGAGTAAATAAAGGAATGAAAAGAATGAATAGTCGATCTTTGTCCCTTGTTGTCATTGTAGCGTTCTACAGATCAATAACGCATTCAAGCCACCAGATTTAACTCAACATACTTTTATTGCGGTCACAACATGGCTGCCGCTACCAAAAGCACATGGTAAGTCTCCCCGGCATACTTAGCGACCCGATACATCACATCTCTCCCTTTCTAGCTCTAAGGTTAATTCTCCCTTATATTTTAAACAAGTGTTGTGTCAACTATACCGTCAGAAAAATATGTTCTCTATTTTTCTTTAAAATGCATATGTATATGAACCTAGCTCTAGTCTTTTTATCTCTTTTTATATGCATATTCTTAGACTTCTTATATTGTTTCTTTGACTTTTACATACTTCATTGTTTATTTTGTTATTTATTCATGTCTTTATTTTACGCAGGACCCATGCCGATAGCAGTTTTTATAACTGAAATGGTCATCCTGCATAAATATGTTATTATTATCATTATCATTATCATTATCATTATTACTATCATTATCATTATTGTCACTATTATTATTATTATTACTATTATTATTATAATCACTATTATTATTATTATTAAAAATTATTATTATTATTATTATTATTATTATTATTATTATTAAGAGGATCGAGAGTTAGAAGAAGAAAAGCTTTTCGTGATTTTAATAACATTGATATTGACGTTGAAATTCAAGAACGAGCCATAATGTAATACTTAAGAGCTCCATCACAAAGTTTTCTTCAGACAGATATTTTTTTTAACTATTTTTAATTTGTTCTTAGCCATGTTTTATGAAACATTTTTGTTACTGTTGTTAACAAAGTTCTTATACGAGATTATTATTTGTCTCGTTTTTCATTAATTAAATTTTTTTTCTGACCAAATCTAAGTGCTCTTCTTTTTGATCGAAAGACATTGTAAATAGTGTTTTGACGGAATAGTTTTTTTTAGCTAATTAATTGTATATAGGATTTTAATGTTAGCGTTTGTTACCGATCAATAAATTGTTTGTATTATTATTTAAAAAAATTATTATTATTATTATTATTATTATTATTATTATTATTATTATTATTATTATTATTATCTCTCTGGCAATCTCCGTGTCCTCTGGGGTCGCGAGATACATGATGTCTCTGATTTTGCTCCAATGTCCTCCTGCAGATCAAGGCATCCTTCGCTGTCAAGCAGTCCTGTATCCGGCTCCTCTGCGGGTGGCGAGGCAGATGTTGTCAAGACATCTGGTTCTTGCTGGGGTGTGGGGTCGTTCACATACTGTTTCACATGGCTTGTGTTTCTGGAATACTGCTTCCTGTTGGACTTTCTATCATGAGACTGTTTCCGTTCTTGCTGACAGCCTTGAAGGAGGTCATATTAAAAGCTGTGCTGAGTTTATTAGCCTTGTCTTGTTGGACTAGGACTTCATCACCTATTTAGACACTGGAGTGACTGGCCCTGCGTTGTGTTTCTACATAGTCTTGGTTTTGGCTATCTGTTCAGCATCGCGATCGTGTACTTCATGGTCATAAACATGGTCGATCCTTAAATCAGGGATCTTCTCTCTAACTTTACGGTTAAAAACTAGCTCAGCTGCACTCCTTCCTGTCGTGCTGTGGGGGACGCTTCTGTAGGAAGTAAGATACTCCCTTAACTCTGGTTGTCATGGTTTATTTTCTGCCTGAGCAATCTGCAGTCGGTTTAGTTATGACCGATTCTGCCTCTCCACCTCCCCGTTGCCTTGGGCCCATTTGGCGGTAATTTTTTTGCTACAAGATTGGGGACTTTAGGCAAATTGTTTCGGCTGGCGCTGACTGTTCGGCTGCCGGAAGAAAATTTCCCCCAAAGTGAGAAACTGCGCAAATACGTCGGTCGCCTACAGCCGCATTCTCGCTCCCAGAGGCCGCTTTCCTTCAGTTTGGTCAGCACCAAGAATCGTGACATCTGGGAGGGTCCAATTTTCGGAGCATGGGCAGAGTAATTTGTTTCAGATTCTCAGGCAATCTCGTTTCCAGAGTCTTCGTTCCCCTTGACCAGCAGTCGGAAAACGAGAGCTCTGGGAGCAACCGTTTCTGTTATTTCCTTTGTTATTTCAAAATGGTTGCTCCCAGAGCTCTCGTTTTCAGACCGCTGGTCAAGGGGAACGAAAACTCTGGGAACGAGATTGATTCTCAGGCAATCAGACTTGACTAGGAGCATGCACAAAGTGGCAGGAAGTCCGTGAATCGAAGATTTCCGGTGTCGAACCTTCCCAGCGGTCGCGATACTTGGTGCTGACCAAAAGGAATGCGGCTTCTGGATGATAATAATTATTAAGTGTGAGTGTGTGTGCCGAATTATGTTCGGCCGGTGGACTGGTGCATTGCAGTAGAAAAACAACGAGCAACCCTTGGTCGACAAAACTTCCCACCTTTGCTATAATTTAACAGGATGGCAGAGCAAGGTAAATATCGATAGAAAGGGCCGATAGAAAGAAGTTCAGATCCTGAGAAGTGCAAAAGCAATACTCTACTTACAGACAGACAGACAGACAGACAGATAGATAGATAGATAGATAGATAGATAGATAGATAGATAGATAGATAGATAGATAGATAGACAGATAGACTGATAGACAGACAGATAGATAGATAGATAGATAGATAGATAGATAGATAGATAGATAGATAGATAGATAGATAGAAACTTTATTAAAGTGTCAAAAGCCATCTAGCTAGGTAAAAGCTTTGTTGACTGAGTCAGTTAAATTCGAGGAAGCGAAAGCAACGTGAAGTCTAGTGCCCAAACATTAACATTAAAAAGAGGCAGATAAAGGTACATCTACTGCCATTATGAATAAAGACATACCTCCAGACACACGGTACAGCTATGGGCACAAAAATGGCAGTGGCTTTTGCCAATATCTTCATGAGCGCGAGAGACAGAAATCATTCGCCTAGGCCCTAACAAATCACTGGTGTGGAAAAGATATATTTATGATATATTTTCCCTATGGAATATACATAACTGACCTCGTTCATAAAACTAGCTAACAATCACCATCCGACCATAAAATTTACGGCTGAGATTTCAGACACAGAAATAACTTTTCTGGATACGTGAGTTCATAAGGGTTACCGGTTACAGATTCGAGAGAGAATCTATCCTTGACGTGCGAACGCATTTCAAACCGACAGAATCTTTTCAGTACACAGAAATTTTCTCCTGTCACCCTCCGGGCGTCAGGAAAGGCTTCATTAAAGGTGAAGCTTTAAGGGGGGATTCTACCTTATTAGGAGTGAAATTTGAAGTAGTTTTAAAAGGGAATTGCTAAGATTAAAACGAGTTGGGAACACTACCAGACAGTTTAACCCCCTCAAAACACTACAAAATAAACAAAAGACGCACAAAAGAATTTTACCGCTTGTAACAGAATAACGCCCTTCTGTGCCTAATATCTTAAGACTATTCTAATGGCAAAGTGGAACCTTATAAAGAGTCAACCCGTGCTTAAAGAAATATTTAAGACGAGGGGACTGAAAATATCGAGAATTAATTTTCAAAACTCAAATTACGGATTTCTTCATATTTTGCCAGGAGATACCCTTTGGTGAACTATTTTCGAAAATGAAACCAAAACTTGCCTGAGAGTTTTTGATTTCGAGAAATCCAACAAAAAGTAGAATTGCGGTTTTAGCTCTGCTGCCGGCATGAAATTTAGCTGAAAACTTGTGCATATTCACATCGCTCTCAGTGAACGACGACTCAATGTAGTTAAATTATCTGTTACATGTATATTTGGCATCTCGAAAGCAACACAAATCTATAAAAATATTGCCAAGAAGTGCACTTTCACTTCGGATCAGAAGCACCCAAAGATTGCTAGTTTTTGCACTTTGAAAAAACCCTAAAAATGGGGCATTTTTGAAGGCGATTTTCGTTCCTTGGTACATGGAAATTTAAAATGAAAAATATATTTTTGGGAAGCCCTTTTATTGTTTTACAACATATAAAAAATTCAGCTTGGGCAATTGAAACGCCGCATGATACGAAATGTATAGAAAAAGGCTTTTTACGCGTAATTTACATTTACAATTACCATGGTCACGCAAGCACAAGTTCGAGTAGTTTATTTAACTAATTTATTCAGTTGATGTTGGATCAGAAATTCTCATGTCCCCGCACCACGAAAACTGTCAACATGGAAAAGGAGCTGAAACATGGGTCATTTGATAATTAATTCGAATCATCGATATCTATAATATCTAACGATGAACAAACACTGATAACGGTAAAGGTCAAGTGTTTTATCACTATCCACGCAAGCGCCTGTATCGCCAAAGTTTAATGAGATTTTTTTTGTTTGTCCAGAAAAACCGTATGCTGCATAGAACTTTGGAACGGCCTAAATTTGTTTTTTGAAGAAACGCTCATTATTTGGTAGGTGGGATGGGAAAAAGAAACGAAACTTTCACAACATACTCCGAAAGGTCAGGTGGCATGTCACGTTTTCTGCTTGAGGTTACTATTTTTGTCAACAACATAGGAACTGATATGAACGAGTTGAAACAGTATTCGGTGAACAAGTGGAAAGAAGTAAAAGCGGAACCAGAGTCAACGAAATATTTGTTTCGTTTACTTGTTTTTTTTTCCATTTGTTTCGTTTACTTCTTTTCAACATTTGACTTAAGTCTACATAGGCACGTTTACAAATCCTTTGAGATGATGTGCCGTGGTTATTCCTCAAGGACCAAATGTAAACACCTGTCGAAAGAACTTTACCAGTACCATTTTAGAGCTTTTTGAACGTTAGCCCTATTCTAGAAAGGAAAAAACACTAACACAAAATAAACTGTCAATTGTCGAGCACCATCTCACGTTTCCTGCTAGCTATTATTGTCAACAACGTGGAAACGACACCCATATTCTCAATTGACGTAGATAAATGGAAGGAGTAAACTGAAATGGAACACGCAGAGGAGCCGGATACAGGACTGCTTGACAGCGAAGGATGCCTTGATCTGCAGGAGGACATTGGAGCAAAATCAGAGACATCATGTATCTCGCGACCCCAGAGGACACGGAGATTGCCAGAGAGATAATAATAATAATAATAATAATAATAATAATAATAATAATAATAATAATAATAATAATTTTTTTAAATAATAATACAAACAATTTATTGATCGGTAACAAACGCTAACATTAAAATCCTATATACAATTAATTAGCTAAAAAAAACTATTCCGTCAAAACACTATTTACAATGTCTTTCTATAGCAAATATCTCCTTTTATCGACAGTAGTTTGTCGGTTAAGAAAAAATGCCAAAGCTGGTTTCATCTCTGAAGAAAATCTCGCACATAAGTTCGTTTTGGAAAGTGCTAGATGTAGTCACAGCCGTCAGAAATGGAAGCATTATTTTAGGGGCGTGTTCACTTGAGTCTGCTGCTGATACGATAACGGTGATACTTCTTCTTTTTCTTGTATCACCACTGCTGTTTACCACAAAGAAAATGCCTTTGAATTTATGAAACGGCAGGAATATTAAGCACTGCATTTTGCGCAAGAAGATACAGATCGAAGAACATCTTTGTCCACTCAGTTCTTCGAATAACAATAGCCATTACAACGATGGGATTAATACCTGAAGAACGGAAAAAAATATTTTTGGATCTCTATCGAAATGCTTGATTCAAGGATATACATTAACAATAAGAAACTTTCAAAAACATCTCTTAGCTTCCTTTTGATTGTAAAGAACAGTAAAATAACTTAAAACAATGCGTCTTTTTGAGCTGTTTAGCAATGCATCAGTTAACTGCTTTCAGTCATAACTTATGTGAGAATCGTAAACGTACCTTGAACTGTAAAAGTAACATTCATCACCAGGAATACCAAAACCAGCAAAATTGAAGGCGAAGGTGGAAGACCCATTGCGAAGCGTGTCTTGTCGTGTCTGGAGGGAACTGTTTTTCGGGTTTGTGAGAGTTTTATTTTATCACGACTCTTCAAACTGGTATCATACGTAAGTAGAAGGAATGTGTCTCTTGGACACATTGTCTGCAGCTGGATTTGTACAGGTCAGGTTAAAACCACACTGAAGTTGCCAAGTATGAACAAATTCCTGAAATTTTGACACGACTTGAATAAGAAACGCACGAATCGTGCGTTTCTTAACAAACATCAAAGTGGGAAACCTGTGGTACATATTAAAACAACGTGGAAGCATTATGGCACAGGTTGACAGTGCTGCAGTTAACTATCAAAGTAATGTGATTGGTGGCGGTTAGAAGTTTACTCGTAGCTGACTTCGTGACTAGCTTCAATGCGTTTCCTCAAAAGATTGCAAACAAATCTGTCCTGTACTAACCTAGGTAAAGGACAGGGGCGGAGGCCTGGGAGGCTTTATGCGACAAGTAGTCACAAAAGAGATAAGTAATAGATAATAGGGTGAGATGAGATTGTTTTGAGACAAATCACAGAACATCTCGCAGTCATAAATGACTGGAGCAGGTAAAAGCTTGCGTAAGGGATTTATCCTAAATAAATACCACATTATCACGAAATGGGAAATAATCATCTGAGACAATGATAAATCAGGGGACATCAAGGGACTTGCAGCCTGTAAATGCGAGTACTCAGTGAAAAGTACAAACACCTCAGTGCCCAGTACCACATATAGAGAAATTAACTCTTATGTGTTTCTAGACATTGTACAGATAAGACTTGAACAAAATATATTACTAGTACGTGCTGTTAGTGGAGCTGAAAGGCTTAATTCAAAGCAGATTCACAGGTCAGGTTAAAGTTACCTGAGGGAATAATTCCAACAGCAGCTCTTATCACGGAATGAATACAGTCCTCACCTTAAAAATTGAAATTATAGCAAAAACACTTTTCTGGGACTTTGCAAATAAATCATATCGGCACATTAACTGATCGCAGGCAGGAATCTCAAATCCGTCTTTCTTTCAATGATCGGGCGCTTATTCATGGTGCGCTGAACAGGGACCAAGTCAAGACCTAATTAACATATTTACGCGGCGCTAATCCACGCAAACGGATTAGATACCGGCACGCGCTTGAGCACGTTTCAGAAAACGGCTGTCGTTCTGTAAGTTCGACTGCGTCACCTTTGTCCCAAAGGCCTCTATATCATTTGCATAGAAGGTATGCGGAGAAGCGAGCGCTTTAAATAAGAATTTTATCTCCTTCTACAGAAGATAGCTTGCTCTAGCCCTTTAATTAACAAGCCAGCTGAAACACAACTTTGTTTAATTTTGGGATACAAATCAAGGCCATTTTGATCAATTTTTCATTTTATTTCAAACAGGGAGTACCAATCAATGGATGCTATGAAGACACTCTCAGTGGAACACGTATACAGCTAGCAAATTGTATATCATAATAGTATAGCTTGAGTAAAGAAAACATCGCTTCGAACGAGAAGTCGATTTTCATTGGCCATGTTACAAAACAATTGATTCATACTTTAAGCTGTAATTATGGATGTACCTGGAAAGTTTAGAGAGCACTCATGAAACTAGAGTTGCTTTTTGTTGCACCTAGAGTAATTCGTACGTTTCTTAGTTTGCGCTCTCCAAACGTCGTGCGTGCATCAGAATTCGATCGGATGATACATGTATCAATATAACGTTAAATGATATATCTAGAAGAAACGAGGATCACAAAAAGGCTGTATACAAAATACTAAGTGCAGAAAGTGAAGGTATAAATTGAAGCTTGATCGAAGCATTATAGAGCATTTGAAACTGATAAGCCTGTAGCCATGATTGAGAGGATGAACTGAAGGTTACATCCCTTCTGACGGAACCACGAGATTGTAAAAACAAGGCTAAGTATTTTTACTCGGTATGAACCTTTGCCATTGATCTCATTATTATTGCAAAAAAGTAAATGTCCTGACAATCTCGTGATTACAGGCAACGACAATCCATTGTTCCAAATTACCAAGATCATGCGAGGTCGCAGAGGCTTTGAACAAACACAAAAATATTATGGACACACTCTTTATTTTGATTACAAATATTTTTTTGTTGTCTTCTTTCGTGATCCTGCATTACTTCCCTTTACTCCTTAAAGACATTAGCGCTAATTGTTTCTGCGCATTCTAACAGCGCACGCCAATCTTGACACGCCACGTCATGCATCGAGCGCGAGCTAAGTAATAAACTAGACAATGATAGAACAAATGGCCACTGCTAGAGCTTTGCCTAGATTTAACGATCCTTGGGTGTTTGGTGACCCACATTTCTCTACGGATTTTCTACGTTTAGCGAAAAAATTGAAAACGAATCTGTCGATTAGAAGTTTGAATTTTTTGCAAAACGCACCATAAAATTCAGTTCTTTAATTTTTAGCTATTCATTTACCCGTGCGGCGGTTTCAAATGCTTCTTGAAGAGTTAACTTGGTATTGTTTTCTTAGACCTACTTCTACAAAGTATGACTAACTCGTTTGCCTCCGTTGACTCGACTTCGATGCTAAAGCCCTATGGACCGTGATGAATTACGTGCGCCATTTTTTTCAAAATCAGGGTAGTTTTTTTGACTTGCTTTACCTCTGAAACGAAGTCAGTAACTCAGAATATTTTTATGCATTTCCGACTCAAGTGACTGGCTGCAGTAATTTTTTTTTTAAACATCTATTGACTGGAAAATTTCTCGCGAACGTCCTTAATATTTAGAGTCAAAGTAGAGGTAATAAGTCGGGTAAATTTATTGTACGTATTAAGAGAATCTATCTAAGAATAAAGAAAGCTTTACATTTAACACCTTGAAAATCTCTCTCAAACAGCAATCAAAATCCAGTGGGAGAAAAGAACCGGTCAGGTTGCTTTATTCTTAAATTGTTAATTGCATGGGATAAGCCACGGACCTTGCTGTAAATAGTTATTACTAAGCAATGTAAGTTCAATTGGACTTGGGATTATAATTTTATACGCACTGGAATTTATATTAAAAGCAATCAGTGTTAGATTCAGTATAATTCTAAGAATAACAATAGGTAACCTCACTCCCTTTCGCTCACGCTTGATTCAATCCCCTGCGGTTTTTATTATGCTCGTGTTTTTAGTTTGCTCAAAGGTCTTTGAAGAAACTATTTTTTCTTCGATCGAGAAAGATAGGCTTATTATCCTCACATGCTTTTGTGCCTCTGCAAATTCAGAGGGTTATGGTATCGTTGTAAAAAGCTAAGTAACCATCCAGTAATGACTACTCCTATAGCTCTCTAAGAAATTTCTATAGTCTTTATGAAAATGAAACAATTTTGCAGCATATCTACTACACAGATATATTCATTATATATGTCAAGTTGCCTCGACTTTTCCCATGAAAAGTTGTTGTTAATACTTGGACTGTTATTCTCCAAGATATCAGCGTTTACGCTATGCCATGGCACATCAGTTTCCCCAGCGTATGGTAACTTTTCTCATTGTTATTGCCTGTATCCCCAAACCTGAGCTGTTTAACTGGCAGATGTGTCTTGTCAGTGAGGAGACCGCTGTCTTCACGCCATACTTTGTCATTTGCATCACAGTTACAAGCAGAACTTGGGTTTGCACATGAATTGGTCATCCCGCATGCGCACTTACCACTGCCAGGAGATGCTCCGCCCCAGTACATCATCTTAGTCGAATTACGTGACACCCACCAGGCCAATCCTCCATTAAACATCAGTCGTGAACTAAGACATTCATACTTTATGAATTGTTCACAGTGCGAGGAGACTCTAGTAAGACCCGTCAGCTGAGAGAGACTTGCTCCTGCGTAATGTATGTCACGTGAGTAACTACCCGGGTCTTCAAAACCATCAACGCACGTTCTGTTTTCACTGTCGTGACTTATCACTGTCACGCCAACTCCATTTTTATCACCCATGTCACAGTATACAGTGAATGGTGCCAGGCCTTCCGCGCCATCCGGATCAATGACGTAATTTCCACTTACACCACTGCCGTTTGTTCTGATCTTAGAACAGGAAGTGTATATGTCATACCGGCATTCGATGCCATCGCCAGTAAAGCCATTGTTACACTTGCATGAATATGATCCAAGTTCATTTGTACAACTGGCATGCTGATGACAGTCGTTTGTCTTTCTATCACATTCATTTAGATCTGTTGAACAGACAATGTAATTTTAATTTCGTGAAATCTGGGCAACGTAACAAAAATGAGATAATTGTAGTTTTAGTTACAAAACAGATTTAGCTTTCGCCACAGGGAGTACACAATCTTGTTATGAAGAATGAGAGTAAATAAAGGAATGAAAAGAATGAATAGTCGATCTTTGTCCCTTGTTGTCATTGTAGCGTTCTACAGATCAATAACGCATTCAAGCCACCAGATTTAACTCAACATACTTTTATTGCGGTCACAACATGGCTGCCGCTACCAAAAGCACATGGTAAGTCTCCCCGGCATACTTAGCGACCCGATACATCACATCTCTCCCTTTCTAGCTCTAAGGTTAATTCTCCCTTATATTTTAAACAAGTGTTGTGTCAACTATACCGTCAGAAAAATATGTTCTCTATTTTTCTTTAAAATGCATATGTATATGAACCTAGCTCTAGTCTTTTTATCTCTTTTTATATGCATATTCTTAGACTTCTTATATTGTTTCTTTGACTTTTACATACTTCATTGTTTATTTTGTTATTTATTCATGTCTTTATTTTACGCAGGACCCATGCCGATAGCAGTTTTTATAACTGAAATGGTCATCCTGCATAAATATGTTATTATTATCATTATCATTATCATTATCATTATTACTATCATTATCATTATTGTCACTATTATTATTATTATTACTATTATTATTATAATCACTATTATTATTATTATTAAAAATTATTATTAT
>JAHPZR010001662.1:0-38433 GCA_019787425.1 Platygyra sinensis
GTGTCTTGTGACGGACATAGCTGCAGTCAGACGGAGGATCCCTCCTTACGCCCAAAGGAACATTCCCTCAATCCTCATTTCACCACAAATTACAAGCTCTAGGTTGGCATCTGAACACTTTTGTAGCTACTTCTGGCAAAGGGCCGAGGGTCGTTAAATATATCTTCCTTGGTGTAAGTTTGGATAAGTCCCTCAGAAACGTAGTGCCAGTCGTGGCACATGATGAAAAAATCAAAATTTTTCTTATTCCTCCCAGAGATAGCCTATGGTAAGCACAGGTATGTGGTGGGTTTATTTTTCTTGAAATAGTTTTTAAACCCGCCAAAAAATCACAAATTCGTTACGATCCCGAGTTCTTCCGTTCTTCCGCGGATACAACCCACGCGTTGCGAGGATGTTTTCGTTGAAGATCTGTTTATGTCGTTTCGTTTCGTTTCAAAGCCAAGGAAAACCTTTAATGCTGTGGGGATGTCTTCTTTGATACTTTGATTACAAGAAAGGGAGCTTCGGCTCTAGGTATGTTCTAGTATATTTCGAAACTTAATAAGACTTAAAATAAGAGACGGATCTCCCCTGCACAAACAATGACAACTGAATCACGGTAGAGAAGAAATGTTTATACAAACGTATGCAAAGCAAACAAACGCCCAAACTCAAGCTAGGCAACCGAACAAAGAGAAGATCAAAAGTTCAGGGGGACGCTCGCTACCTACGCAGCAAAAAGCACTGAGCAGCAACGGTGATAACGCCAAAGACAACGTCGATTAAAAAACGACTTAAAATTCAACCTTTAAATCTCGCGAGAATTTAGATTCATTTAGTTTGTATATACTGTCAGAAATATCCCAAACACTACAAACAGAATATGTAAGGGCGTGAAAATTCGAAAAAGAAAGTTTAAAAATTGGCCGTCCTTTAGTTCACATTCTCTTAAATATGCAGAATGTTGCTATTTCACGTTGTTGTTTTGTGACCTTTTGTAGACAAAGGCGAAGAAATGGGGCCGCCACAAAGCTTTTTTTTTTGGAACGTCTGGCAGGATTGGTCGAGAAAATGATGTTCAAACAAATAGTAACAATAGACCCTTGCCCTAAAACAATAGAGCTTAGTGCCAACAAGATCCAATGAAATTAGAGGTTCTAGAGAGCTTCGTGACACCAGAAGAAATTAAAAGAGGACCTTAAAAAATAACTGAGCCACCAGGCGCACTCTCATTGGTCGATAGGTGTGTTTAGATGAGAATACGTAAAAACGGTTGTGACGTTTCAGCTTCGCGCGTATTTTTAAGTTTATTTTTATAAAAGCAACGGAGCACTTTTTCCGTGTTTACAGAGCTTCATCTTAACACTCGGAGGATTGGAAGAATTCTCGAAAGTTATGCAAACCGTCGACTACATCTCGGGTTTGCATAACCGTCTCGAATTCTTCCAACCCTCCTCGTGTTTAGAGGAGGCTATGCAAACACGGGAAAAGAGTTCTATTGCTTAAATAACGCACGTTTACACAGGCATTGTACTCGTTTTCGTTTCCCTTAAAGTTTTTATCCCTAAAACCGAATAAACGGCCAAATAATGAACACAAAAGCCAGGCCGAAAGAAAAGACGACTGAGAGCGTAGTTTTTCATTCCTGCTATGAAACGAAATCAAAACATATAGAATGACGACGTTGCCGCCATTTCGTCTCAGGTAATTTCGAGAAACTCGGTTCGGCTGTCCTCCCATCGCGCGAGTGATATCCAAGGAAGAACTAGGTAGCATGTCTAAAAATAACTGAAGACGGATTACCTTGGTGAGTATGCCCCTGCTATGCCTATATGGGGGATTCACTCTCTTTCCTTGCTAACTTACAACTTCACACCGCTTTAAATGTCTTTCTGAAATGGCTTACACCTCTGGATGTTGTAGCTTGAAGGCTCAGTTTATTCCTTTGGGCATTGCTTTCGGTAGCATCCGAAAGCGTCTCGAGTAACTTCGGTTTTATTCGGTTTGAAAAAGGTGAGATATTTTGGAAGGAGACCTCAAAGAGACTTCAAAAGACTGGAACAATGCTACAATTGAGGGACTATGGGCGAACTGACTTGTGAACGTATCCTTTTGTTCGCGATGTGTGAATGATTATGAAGTAATCCGAAGTAATCATCGCAGACATTTTATAGATTTGGCTTCTTCGCAATGTATTTTCAAATTTTGTAAGCTTAAGCTTGTGTATTTTTGAATACAGATCATATCGAGAGCTTTAAAAAGAGATCTTGAATGAGTTGTTTTGGTCACGGAACGCCAAAATTAGATTTTTTCGTAGAGCGGCCGCCATAGTTAATTTATTCGTAAACACGTTCCGATGCGTGGTGAATGCCCAGATCACGTAATGGATTTGAACTTTTCCTTTGACCACAACTTTTTAATCAGACGCTTTCGAGGAGCTGTAAGGAGAGATTTAATGATGATTCTTTTATTTTGAAGCCGACTGAGTGCTCGATTCAAAGCCGCCGGCAAGTTTTAATCACAGCAGTGTCATGTTTCATGTTATCTGTTCCTCCCAGAATATGTATTTGATGACTTTTTTCTTTCTTTGCTCAATAAAGAAAGTTCAATTAAAATTCCTTGATTTGTATTTTTTTAATAAAAACTCAGGGAGTTTTATCATTTTCCTTCATGTAGCCACGTTCCCGCGCGTAAGTGGAAATTCCGACAGCGGCAGCGTGTAACTTGTTATTAGTTTTTGTATTTTTTTATATTTTTCCCAAAAAACTCAGCGCGTGTTATAATTTTACTCCATGCAGCCACGTTTAGCCCCGCTCGTAAGCGGAAATTTCGACAATCGTGGCGTGTAACTTGTTAATTTTTTGTTATTTTACGATAAACAATCGAGGCTTTTTTTATCGTGTATATATTTGTTTTCGGTTTCGATTCGAGTAAGTGCACTTCATTCAAAAAGATTTTACGCAGGGAATGTTAAAGCAAAGGCAACGAGAAACGAAATAGGGTAAGAAAAGATCAGCAAATAAAAATGTTTAACACCAAAGTTGCATTAATTGCGACACGCAACAAGTTTTGTAACTGCTGCTTTGTACTAAGGTAAATATACTCCTCGGTCATAAACTCAATTCGCGTGCGCTCCTGTGTTTTGGAAAAAGAAACCCTCTCGATTGAAATGTTGACTCGGAAAAGTTAAAAAGGCGATTATGTAGAATTTTCGACCTTTACTCTTTACGGCCTTCAAAAAATTGTTCACTCGAACACGATTCTTGTAACCAAAATTTCGCTGAGAGCGTAAATATTGACCGACGTGTCTGGTCGTTCGGTGGTAATTTACTAAAACCTCCCTTCGTCAATTAATAAAGATATCTGGTTCAAGTTTGAAATTGACAAGAATGGTGGCACCAGCTGTGGTAACACATTCTATGAATTTAAAATCAATCAAGCAGACATTATCGTAGTCCCTAGGGTTTTATTTCTTCTCTGTTAACAAAAGAAAAATATCTCACCAACATCAAAGAGCTTGCGCTCTTCGGAAACATGCGGTGTTGTCGGCAGAACATCGTTATGAATAAGTGATGAGTAAGAACAATAGCGTGAATATATGAATGCTCAATGACCCCAGAATTTGGGGTACACACTTAAAGCGGCGTGAAGTTGTCATGAACCTCTTGAATTTTCCTTAAAATAGTTAGTTTTTACTTTAAAAGCTTGGGGAGGTAATCGGTCGCCTAATGGTTTGTGTGCTGGATTCTTGATCAAGTAATGCGGGCCCAAGTCCCGGGCCGGGTTGTTCGAAAGCCGATTAACGTTAACCTAGGTTTAAACGTTAACTGAAGCATTTTTTTCTTGTTTAAATATTTTTTTCACCTCTAACGTTTGGTGCAGTTTGAGATTACTACAGCTCAAAACTAGAGGGCAAACAATATAAACAGATTACGTACCTCACCAAAAAATTACAAAACTGAAATCAAAATCCTCGCTAATCCTGGGTTAGTTTAAAGGGGTATTGTCACGCTATTTGGCAACTTTATAAAAAGCTAGAAGGTGCCTTCGCATCAATTAAATTCCAAACTAATGATCTATTTTTGCTATTAAAGACTATTTACAGGTACTGAAACTGTTTCCTGCGCCTGTCGCTACGGATGGCATGGATGGAAATGGATTGAAATTTGAAAAAAAAAGGGCCAATTTTTTCAAGTTTTGATGCCACGTGTTCCAAAAATCCTCAAGAAATTTATTATGGCTAGCCCTCTCTGATAAAATTCATTTGAGATCTTCGCCGTAGCTTTACAGAAGCGTTTTGTTTATGATTAAAACCTTAAAGTAATAATTTTAGCAGAGAATTGACCTGAAACAGCAAAATCCTCGTGACAATGCCCCCTTGAACAACCCGGCCCTGGTCAGAGTTTGTGTAGTGTCCTTGAACAAGACACTTAACTGACTCTCTCATTGTTACCCTTCAGTCTCCAACAGGAGTCTAAATGGTTGCCTATAAGCTTTCAAGGCTATAATAATGACAAGGAATAATAATACCCCAAATTGCTTCATGTTGAAGAAACTAGAGATAACCCAGTACAGATAAGTCATTTGGCTATTCCAGTCTGTTAGATTGAGGTAGACATGTATTTTAGACGCATGGCTACAACGCAGCTCTTCTTTCCAGCCTTGTAGCCTGTTCCCAGCTGACAGATCTAGACACGTGGCTCAATCGAGTCCCTGGTATTTTCTCTTTCGGTTCTTAAGTTAATCAAAACCGAGCCTGTAACGGAACCCTCGCTCGTTTGGTCAAGTTTGCACAGTAAAACCGAAAACTGCTCTCTTTTACGTAATAGCTGGTTGGGAGTGTGTTACGTGGAGAAGGCCTCTCTTGCCTTTCACTGAACAGAATGAGGAGCTAATTTCTGTCTCGCAGGGTACTTTAGGGAAAGAGGAAAAGGTTTCCATGATAGCTTGCATTACTGTGATCTTTAGAGCTGTTACATATAAACGTGAGGAATGATTAAGATACTGAGTGTACCTCACGCTAACCACTAAGAATTTTATTGATTATTAGCAAAATTCTCCTTACATGACTGTGTTGATTTATTCTGCTCGTGAGAATGCGATGAAGGATTGAGCATTGGCCCAGATGATTAGAGTACTGAGTCGAGTGTTCTCCAGACAACTGGCGCTCTCCATTTGCATGGAGAAAAACGGGTTTTTTTAATTTTATTTATTTATTTATTTATTTTTTCAGGTGGAAAATTAATTGGAACAGGCCTTTTCACTGGAAATTGTTTGAAAAAAATGGAATACCTTCAGAGATATCTTCTTTTCTTGCACCGGACTGATTAGAAAATCACTTAACTATTTGCTTTTTTACATTTTTCCCATGTTCTTAATAAACACGTAATCGTTTTGATGGGAAATGAATTACAACAGTCCTCAGTTTCCACTAAATGGTTTTTAAATGCTATCAAATAGACATATTCATAAGGTCTCATTTTGTTTGTTGAAAATTTGTGTTGTTCTAATTGGTGGAAAATTCTCACCGTTTTTTTCACGCAAATGGAAAGCGCTCAAATACGTTATGTTATAGATATGTAGACAAAAGCAAGATGCAAATTTTTCACATTTGGTGCCAAGTGAACTGTCAGCGATAAGACGAATACTGAATAAAAGTACTTTGTGAGTTATCTCATTGCGGCCATTTTGTTGATAGTTTTCGAAAACTAGATAAGAATGTTACATAGAAATTATACTGAGATGTACATGCTCTAATTATCGCTTGAAGCAAACTTCAGCGTCTGAAAGAGTCTAATAACAGCTTTTTATGACAAGGTTCATAGATACGAGACAAAACTTCTATTAAACTTTGCATAATCTTTTTCTTTAGACAGATGCACATGATAATTCAAGCCTCGTGTCTCTTTTTCCACTACTTTAAAGATCCGTTGCACTTGTAATTATCAGATAAACTATCTAAGGGACTTTGCGGAAACTTTTCCTGGGGTCCTGGAGACCCATTTCAGTAGGGGACTTGTACCTTTTACCAGGCTCTAATTCCACGGTCGCTCCCCTGAAGCTGATTTCGGTAAAAACCTGCCAAGCCTCCGTGTCTTTAGGCACAACAATTGACAATTGATGATGCTCCTTTCGGAAGATCGTTAGTCACGTCATTACACTCTTCGTCGAACTCCTGCAAAAGAGAATTAAGCTTAATTAGGTATGGTATCCAGTCCACCGTGGATGTCAGACAGATCTTACCCCGTGCGTTCTGCTGATGTTCTCGCGAAAAATGTGCGTCAAGCCACATGGGCCGTCCATGTGAGCAAAATCCATTCCACAAGCTGGCTATTACTAGACCCCCTCTCGCTATTATTTGTGAGACCGGGAGTGGTCTAAAAATAGATTAGAAGGATTACTTTGGGAATAAAACCTATAATCTCTAGGGGGTGAACTCTTTTACTCTTGATCCTCTCTTAGTAAGCACTATATATAAAAATCTTACCTTCGTTTTTCCCCCATAGTGAACGAGTTCAAACAATTTCAAAACTGGGCCCTGAAAAACGGTAAGAAATATTATTATTTGTCATTTTGACTTAGTATGGAAAGGATTGTTGTAGGGAAAAAGACTTTCACTCACGTCCCGCATTCAGCAAGGTGGTGAATAGACACCAGTTGTGTCATATCAGAGCAGTGCGCTAAATTGGGATCTACAATTCTTGACAAAAACAAAGACTCTGTAAATAACATCTTTTGAAGCGTTATGCAAAAGTTTAGTTTCAGTAGCTTTCAGCTCCATCCCTCCTAGATTTCCTTCAGAAGAATAATTTCTGTGGTTAAAATTGTCGCGGAGGAAAGGGATAAAAAGAGGACATATTGAAATTCGTACCGACACTTGTTTCAAAACATGCATGGGATGCATGAGATGTAGTGGTATTGTCATCCCTTAAAGGTGCCAGATAACATCATCATGTTGATATAAATGTCGGTTAATCTTAATAGGCCCATTATCGGCTAACAATTCTGTATTTTTGTGTGAATTTAACTAGGCTACCTATCTTCCAGCGATATGGAGTGCACTGCGCTCAATTTTCATTATTGATGAACAACACTAAAGCTATGAGGTAATTCCCTAATTAGTTTGTTGAGCACGGTTTCCTTGAGGGGCTGCCGAGAAGTTAACTTCTGCAGCCGATAAGCCCGTTGCTTAACTCTGATGTTGTAACAGAGAACTTTTAAGTTTTTTAAAAATACTTCTTCTGCATCAAAAAAGACGTCTATGATCCATGTTTTCTCTTCTTATTCAATCAAAGCTGGGCACATTCTTGTCCTCACTTTGGTCAGCACCAAGAATCGCGACCTCTGGGATGGTCCAACACCGGAAGTCCGCGAATAATGTAGTATGTTATCTACTAGTTGTACAGGACTTTATTTAAATGCTCTTCGCAGACACTTCAAAAACGCAAAGAAACTGCCGGCATTTTATTAAAAACCGTACGCTGCTAGGCTAGTCACTTTCTACTTAACAATTAGATTATGAGCTCGAGATTTCTATCGCGTGATAGTTGACGATCGAGGGCGCAGCCCTAGTCAACTATCGCGCGATAGAAATCGAGAGCGAATAATCTAATTGTTTTAGTATAAATCTACTAGTCGTTCAAAACTTAATCTAAATCCTCTTCTCAACACTTCGAAAACGCCACGAAACGGCCGTCATTTTGTTAACAAGCGCACACTGTTACGCTACTCACTATCTATCACAGATTAATATCACCCAACTAGTGGTCTAATGCAAATCCTGCATTTTGATTGGCTACGCTACTAGTGGTCTAATGGTAATAGTCATCGAGTAGCGAAATTCGCCGGTTTTTCTTTCGTTTTTTCCCCCAAATAAATATTTCTTCAACTTGCATTCGCTAACTTTATTACTGCCTTTTCTGTCCGACTAGTTGGGTGATACTACAATTAGACCCTTCGCCCTCAAGGGCCACGGGTCTAATTGTTAAATAGATAGTGGGTAGCGTAGCCAATCAGAGAACGGCATTCACGATAAAACGCTAGTAGTTTATACTAAATGAGCCAGTAGGCGATAGTTGCCCATGGAAATGTCATGTTGTTAAAAACAAATGTTTGCACTTCTTCAAAATACCTTAATAACGGCAGGTGTCCGCAATTTCTCCAATAGACGTTCAATCTCGCCAATGTAGCCATCTTGTTTGCGCATCTCTTCCGCAGCTGAGGCCCTAAAATAGGAACAACGACAGAACAAATACCTTTGTAGCCCGCCTCAAGTTCAAAGTTAAACAAATTACATGACTTTGCAATATTTTTTTCTAGTGGAACCAAGAGAACCATTTCGGCGATTCGAGAAATGCATTGCTGTAAACTTGCGCCCATAACCGATTCAAACTCTCCCTCAAATTACGAAGTAACAGAAGTATTGACTTTCTTGATAGATTTGATTTCTGTGTTACTCCAACTTCAGTAATGAAAAGGGCATTTTATGATCGACTATATTGATGCCTAATGGTACCTTATCAGTGCGCTTTGGTGGCATATCAAGCGTGGTTGGTCGAGCCATGGTTCGTCACGATTTTGGTGATAAGGAATCGGGCCAAATTACTCATAGGAAGACCAAACGAATCTGATATGCGGCTGAAGCGTACTAAATAAAAGAAAGATTAGGCACGCACCATATCCAAATTCGGTCATAAATCTAGGATTATTCAGCCATATTCGCTCAGCGACTTGATTTTTCCAGGACAACAAGACTGTAGACACAATAACTGATTGACTAATTATTAAGTGTTTTTTATAAGAAAATGTCCACTGCCAAGTTTACTTAGACCATATCTAGCAATTATTGAACGAGGCTGAGTAGGATATGAAGAATTCTGCAGATCAATGAGGTTGTTATCAATGAGGTTGTTGGGTGGATAACACCCTCCGAGATCTGTAGAATTCTTCATATCCTACGAAAACCGAATTCAATAATTGCTTTATTATTCATTCTAAATAGTATTTTCCCGTTCTTAAGGGTGTTTTGCCATTTCGCTCTTTGTTTTAACGCCCACCAAAAGTAACACAACCTTGTCCCCAGATTTTCTCGGTCAACGGTTCAATAATCTGCAGCGGGCTGCACTTTTGACTTCATTTTGGCGTCAGTGATTCAATAATTTGCAGCAGGCTGCACTTTTGACGTCATTGGTTCAATATTTGGTCAACAGCAGCTGGTTATGGTACGTTATGCGTGTGGTTTTAACCCGATCAGAAACGGGGAAATATTTTGAATGAATAATAATACTGTTTATTTTAGACCTGAATTGCTTACACAAAAATGACTTTCTAATTTAGAATACAAGTGACAAGTGAGATATTCCATGGTAGAGCACAAGAGAGCATTGTATGACTATTCCAGACCATGACAGAGAAAGTAGAGTGGCCAACACAACCAGCGCGACTGCGAACGATGAGAGGGGTGGGTATTCGACAAATCGGATTTGGTTTAGCAGCCAATTTAGCGTTTTCTGTACCCTTAACGACAACGAGCACGCGTAAAAACAGTGACCGAGATGTGGACTCACGAGGCGCAGTCGAGTGACTCCATAGCAAATTTTGACCACTGTTATGACACGTATCGCGTTACGAAAAATTGTTGCATGACTTACGTGAAGATTCGCGAATATTTTAATTTCGTCTCGAATCTTCTAGCATATTCAATTAGTGTCGCATCATAGTGTATTTTTAGTTGTTTACGTCTGCTGCTGTAAATAGTTTTATATTGTAATGTTACTTTATTTAGTATAGCCGGAAAGTTCTAGAATCTTTCACCGTAAAGTATATAAGAGAATCGGTGTAGTGTTTAGATGGTTTTATTTCCAAGGAGTGTTAAGAGAATAACCTCGTGAGTCAGTAGTGTTTACTAAAGTGTGACGAAGGTCGCGTGTTTGTGAAGTGTAACAGAGAGGTTACGTGGATTTCAAGACAGAGGCTGTGTGTTTATACAAGAGTGACGGAATTCAAGTGTAGTTACGAGCCTAGCGTGTGCTTGTTGTGAAGTCCTGTGTGGAAATACTGCGTTCGTGGGGAATAGATATCCTTGTTGTGTTTTCCGACATCCCTGAGTTCTGTTTGGACTACAAACTACCTACCACTAAAAACTTCGAACTTGCGACATATCGTTGTCGATAAAGGTACAGACAACGCTAAACCATATTTTGTTTGTATATCACCACAATAGGGCCATTTATAGGAGAAAAAATAAGCCGCGGCTTCAACCTCGTTCCCAGGGCCTTTTCCCTGGCTTGGGGGCGGGGCGCCCAGCCCCCAAGCCAGGGAAAAGGCTCTGGGAACGAGGTTGCCGCGGCTTACATAGTGCTCGTATAAATGATTCACGGCTTATTCGTGACCAAGGCTACATTTTTGTGTTGGTTTCCATAGCAATCGTGGAGTTGCTCCAGTTCTTGCTCGAGCCCGAGAAAACCTTGCGCTTGCGCTTGCGCCGTCTAAGTTCGCGTGTTACGTAGGCCGCAAACAAGCCGCGATACCATTTATATGAGTGGTTTCGCGTCTTATATCATCCTAGCTCAAAACCCTTGTCTTACACAAGACGCGGCTTATGTTTTCCGCGACTTGTAAAAGACATGAACAGGTTAAAATGTACCATTTATACGTTAAGTTCCCGTCTTATGGAAGCCGAAGCTCATTTTCCTCGTATAAATGGCCCTAATATCAACTAATAAAGATTTTTTTTTTTCTCAGAGCGCGAGCTAAAGACGGCATTGCGTCACACGTTAACGCGAGCAGCGTTGTCTGGACTCGCATAGACAACGGCAAATTAGCCAATCAGATTGCCACATTAGTAGCAATTGTTTTAAAAAATACCGCCGTGTGTACAACCGCTTTACTGTATTCTGATTGGCTGTATTTCTATGGCATGGTATAACTGTACATACATTCTCTCTATCCCAAGTGCTCCAATCGTTACGTGAGATTCTAATAGGGATAAGACTGAAACGTGAACTCAGTTTCAATAAATGAACTGCTAAGGGAAAAATATGACGAGATGACTACCTTGAGTTTTCAATCCTCA
Organism: Platygyra sinensis; assembly: GCA_019787425.1. Classification (NCBI taxonomy): domain Eukaryota; kingdom Metazoa; phylum Cnidaria; class Anthozoa; order Scleractinia; family Merulinidae; genus Platygyra; species Platygyra sinensis. The sequence goes on from JAHPZR010001662.1 coordinate 11,057, forward strand.
TCCAGAATTCGGCTATCTGTTTTTCCAAATCCACCTTCGAGTTCTCATTTTCAGCCGCGGCGAGATCCTAGCATAACGGAGTTATTTTCATGAACCAATGCTGTAGTTAGTGTCTGCAGTCTAAATACGGCGTGTTTTGCAAATTACAACTCGTAATACCAGCCGCGATTAAAAACTGTGACAGTTGCGTGCCGAATGAACTCGTTCAGAGTATTTTAGAAATACAGGCAACTAATGAGATCCACATGAAGGATCGAAACCATGGTCTTGCTTGAACTAAGTCGACCATTGGCATACACAACACGCAAAACAGCCAACAGACTTGCTCCTAAAGAGCTACATTTGAATCATGTGGTGCCAGAACGCACAAAAGGAGGAATAAACCTATTCTCTACTTGCACAAATCCCATAATACACCTCTTTTACCCCCCAAAAATTTGCATAGGCATTGTTTTAGATTACTCTTGGGACATGTTCAGTTCCTCTCCAGACACCATATTACAACAAAGACTATGCAAGCAGTTGCCATTTGACACAACCATAAAACTGTGCTGAAGGGGTGTAGCCAGGCATCTCTATGTATGTCTGAAAGGTAATTGCACAAGACTTTAAATGGGAGGGTTTACGGTTCAGCGCATGTCTCTAAATCAAAATACTTTTGCTCGCTTCTTATCAGTGATATCGTTATAAATAACCAACTCATATGTGGTCCAGTATAATTGCACGCTGTAGTTAGTCGAGGCAGAGTGACGGATGACCAAAATTTTCAGAAGATCTCAGTGGATCGTAATGACGTTGTCGACCTTGGAATTTAGTATTGATCGGCATGATTTATTCCACGGTTGATGATTCTACGACTTTTTGCATGGGCTTGTGCCAATAAACGTGCACAGCCAAATACATAATACAGAAATGCGCCGAATCGTGAGCCCACCCCTTTAAGATGTCGCTAAATTTTGGTGTATCCAGTGATCGTTTGTCCATCAACTGGTGGTATATAAACGCTGATCTACAAATTAAGTTAAACCATAATTTAAACTTACTAACCCAAACTATCTTCTTGCGCCAAACTAGAAGTAAAAAAATAACCGTGGACCGAGCCTCAAAAAATATCTCCATAATTTCGAGTTAGGCCAGAAGGGTGTAGAAGTAGCCACTTCCTTGGGGGCGAATTTTGCACACGTGGACGGACAGCCCAAATGCCTTTGAACGCATGAACCTTTTCATTCTTCCCTCAAACATGCACAAAACGCACGTGGTAGCAATAAACGCAGACGAAAAGAACCAGGTATCAAAAATCCACTTGATAGTCTCGTTATTAGTGACTGCGCATGATTCGTGTGTGTCGACTTGTGTGTTGTCGGCCATTTTGTCGTAGAAATTCTAGTATCAACAAATAAAATTGATAGAATTGATAGAGGGATAGAATTGACAGAATTGATAGAAAACTAGAAAATGTTCAAAATGTAAAAAGTTCCTCAAAACGAAAAAGAGTTTCTCGAATGAGAGAAGCTGGCAAAACTTGACAAGAAACTTGTGGATAGCTCCAACCATGATGTACTTACGTACGTACCTTTGTGTCCGTCGTTGTTAACCAAGATGCCTAGCTCCAAAAGTAGCGTTGGATGAGCAAATCCCAGCACTTCAGCTCGCTTGCTGTTCATACCCATCTCTAATGAAAGCATGGCCCTACCACTTATTAGCTCCTGCACAATACCATTCCATTCACCAGCACTAGAGTTGTACACTCCAAATTTGCCATCAGGAGAAAAATAAATATAGGCTTCGAAGTTAAGATCTTTTTGCAGAAACGACAAAAAGTCCAGTGAAGCACCGTAGCAACAAAACAACTTTGGTGGAATATTAGCCGACATATCTTCACGGCTGTTTTCATAACACGCCACAAATCTCCCAAAGCATTCTTGTCCAGCATCAGGAGGTACTTTATTGACCAGAGGAGGATAATCGTTCACGGCCACGCGGATAACCTGTCTTCGAATTTGAGAAACGGGTTTTATGAGCTTTCCGTTTGGTGCTGTGAATTTCTCCATGGCAAGGCCAGTTGTGGCACCCATTCCTGCACGGAAGCATTTCTTCACACTATCTCCGTCCCTCTTCAGGTTCCAGATTGTAAAAGCGGGATGCTTATTCTTCAGCGCAGGAGGATCAAAGAGTATACTTCTCCCCGAGAATGATATCTGGGTCAAGTGCCTGCACAGTAAAATCATGCAAATATCAATTTTAATTGCCTGGGAAATATAACTCTACGCGCATCCCAGCTATTGGAATGCTCATTGCTCACTTACGGGCAGAAAGCATTCCTCGCCTCTTCCACGATACTTAATATACGTTTTCGTCAGTGCTGTTTTCAAGCTAGGGCTGCAAATACAGGATGCGTTTAGGCCGATTTACACGGTACGACTTTGTCGCGTACGACAAGTTTACGACAGGCCTACGACATGAATTGTTTCGTGTAAATCAAACCTACAACTCGCTTACGACTGTTGTGTGCATCAAAACAATTGTCGTAGTATTTTAAAACATGTTTTAAAACGCTGCGACAATCGTAGCCGAACTCTATAGAACATACGTATTTTGTGACAAATTTCTACTGAGTAGGGGACGAAGGAGAACTTTCCTTCCGTCAAAATAGCGGACGAAGTTGTTGTTGACTGGTTCACATGAAGTCGTTTCTCGAAAAGTACGGAAAGAGAGGATCAAGGACTCACCACATTTTCTACCATCTTGACTCGGGCAGTTTTAAGAAAGTCGCTTGGCATGGGCTGGCCACCCAACGGGCGAGAACCATCCGCGGTAAAACTTGGCACTGTGTCTAAAATTATCTTAAGAGGGATTACCTTGGGTTTAAGGCCTTTTTGGGGGTTCACTCTCTTACTTTGATCTTCTCTTGGTGGGAGTGTATTTGGAAACAAATTTTATCAATTAAGAGGCAGATACCTTTTGGAAATGCTCCTTATTCTGTCACGGGTGATGTTTTGTCCACAATCCTCTACATTGAAATTCAGAGAGCACTCTTTCAAACTCTCCTCAAAGGGAAGTTGAAACAATGAGATGGTATCATGCAGAGCATTGTCATATAGAATGTAGTCGTGATGTTTTTCTGGACGTTTGAGGTTTATCTTTAGCAGTCCCTCTGGAAGTCTCTGACAGTTTTTAAACTGATGGCTTGTTATTTCTGTTACAATCCAAACAGCTTTCTGATTGCTGACGCCAAGCTCTTGTACAATCTCAAATAACTGCCCATCCTGCCCTAACCTGCTGTTCATAACAATAACATCATTTCTCGTGTTACTCACTACATCTTTCAGTTCTGTTTTGGTGCCATTTCCAATCAGGTGTTCCGTTAGCCAGACCACCTTAAGAATTTCCCATTTCTCTTGAAAAGCGTAGTTTCGCATGCTCTCTACAAATGTGATGCCTTCGTAGTCCGCAGATAGCACTAAAGAAATAGTGTTCCATCCATGTTTCTTTATAATTCTCCATGCTGAAGACACGTAGCGAAAAAACTGATGGAAATACCACTCTCGTGAAATCACCAGGATGTTCCTTATAAAAGAAATAAAATAAAAATGGATTAAAAGAAGGCGAACTTGACTTTTGGCCGCATGTCTTTACTTCGCTTTTTCTTTCCAATACCTTACCAGATCAAATGCAGCAAGAAAATTATAATTGGTGCATCTTACTTTCTTATTTTAATCCGCCCTCTACTTTGTGTGACATGTCAGTTTGTTGGCTGTTTATTACCAGTTTATTTAAGTTGTGTTTCATTTTTACGCCTGTATATCTTACCTTACAATCGGAACGTCATGCAGAGCCGAACGTACGAAGACAAAACCATACTGCCATTCTTGTACTAAACTTATATTTTTTCATAAACTTAGTTACTGGTTGTTTGCATTTCTGAAGTAGAATAAGGGAAATTGCGAAAAGAGAAGTGAAATGAATTTAATTAAATCTCATCGAAAGCTACTAATTGCTCGGTAAGAAAATTAAAATAAAATTACATAGTTCAATAATATCTATGACTGAGTTGGCGAAAATAATTTTGCAGAATTCCGAAAACTGTGCAAATATTAGTGGACAATGGCTTTTTAGGCTTTTCTCCTAGTTTACATTTTTAGCTGCATTCCGTTTTCTTTAGCTTTTCTTGGCTCACTGTTGAACTCTTAATCGGACATATGTTCCCGGATACACCGTGCTTATAAAAATATTTCAAAACCTTGATTTTGCTTTGCGGAGAATAGGGGTTGGTTAGGAATATCGTTTGGAAAAAAAACTTTCAGATTTTAATTTAAGGAACATTAATCTGACTGATAGTAATTTTAAACTACCAACACTACATTTTCAAATGAAAATGTGAAGAAAAAAACTGTCATTAAAAATTCATGGTTTCGTGTAACAGGAAATTAACAACATCATGGCATTGGGTTGAGCTGCCGAGGAAGTATTTTGCCAGCATTAAAAATTTAAATCAATCTTTTGGTCTTGCCTTTCAAACTGTAAGTGTGTAAATTAAACCACTTTAGAGGCGCAGATATGTCTCTTACCTCAGTTCGGAAACCCCCTTGCTCTTGAAATAAACCAACTGTTAAGATGTGTAAACTTTTCAATAGCGATGTAAAAGCTACTGAATCGGGCGTTACGTCAATAAAAATTACTCCATCTGCTGTTGCGGAGTGTTTCTCCAGAAATTCAACAGTGCTGAGTACTCCGACTTGACTGCGTTTAATACTGGTTGCGTTCACTTTTAACCATCTAAAGTTGATTACTTCAGATTTTCGTGGGAAAATATTTTGATGCGGCAGCTGACTTGGATCTGTTTTGATGCTGCAGTTATCGCAAGTTTCGCCGTAAAACAACAATATTGTCACATTGTAGCTTGCTTGTGAACGATGTAAAGCCAGTAGGAAGATTATCAATGGTGAAGTTGTAAGTCTGAGAAGAGGCAACACAGCATTTGTCAAAAATAGGGCGACTCCAGCCATTCTAAAGTTTTTCTCTCTTGTAACCCAGGGCGACGTGTGTTAAAACAAAGTTTGTGTTTAATTCTCACCGCTATCTGAAACTTAACACATGCTCTGGAAGAGCGTTAATTAAGACGTCAAATTCTATAAATATATCGTTGCGTGAATTTTTGTATTGATTAATCGCGCTATGAGATTAGAAGAGAGACACACACTAGCCAATAGCAGAGACTGTTAGTTATACCTCCCAACTCAAATATACCTGGTTTTTTGAAAACCGGACTTGCAATAAATATCTGACATTTACACTGATTGGTAATTTAACGCCCCTTCTTACTGGAGACGTTAAATCTTCTTGAATACACGAGCTTCCATTTGATGGAAGAGTCTGTCTTGAAGGCAGCAAGCAACGGTAAAGCCTTCCTCGTTAGTCTGGAAAATAAGGCATTTTAGGGACAATTTTAGTGTTAGCGTCACCGATTGCAAAGCCAGTTTCCCAGCTAATCCCATTTTTCATTTCAACTGGCCGCCCGAAAAAGATCGAAAGTAACACTGTGCAACAAAACAAGGTTCTACACTACCACTCAACTGCCCCAGCACAAAGCGTGCTCTTTAAAACAAGCCCCCCACCCCCCACCCCCCCCCCCACCTTCCAACATGGAACTAATCAAGCTACCCCAAATGCAATATATCAGATGTTATTATTCAACAAATTGTAACACTATCCAAATATGGTCATGATGCTCTCGATATCTGTCATCCGTAGGTAACAGATATCCGGCGATATACGTAGCTTCGTACGTGGGAAGAAAAAGTGAAGTGAAAAATGTTGACAGAAATGTTTAAAAGTGTTACGAGCTAGGAAATCAATTTTGTTATCAATTTTTTGAATAATAAAACAATTATCCTGCTCAATCTCGCGGAATATCGTCTGATTTTAGCCGACTCGGCCTACGGCCTCGTCGGCTAAGTATCAGACGATATTCCGCGCGATTTCGCAGGATAATTGTTAAATATTAGCTTTGAGCTTTTGAGAGGGAAACTGTTTGTTTTTTATTAGTAATACAGTCACGTGAAAAACATTGCTCGACATTGACTGGCTGCGGGAAAGACAATTATGAGAAATTTAATTTTCTAGGCTATAATGATATCATGCAAAGCAGTGACAAATATTTCATACAGAAACTCTAAAAAAAAAGTTTTCTCCAATGCGAAAATAATGATCGCTTCAAGAATTTATAACATCTTCCGGCACTTACTCTGCGTGATTTTTATTTTATATTTGCATTATTAATAATAATAATAATAATACACATGAAAAAATTACCTTATTCTGATTGGCTGAAGCAGTGCAGTTCAAGTGTAATACCAGCGCAAAAAGTGTAACACCAGTGCAAATTACACATCGTAATTCTGGATTATGATTTGCCGAAAGACAATGAGAAATTCTGTAAGCCAATGATATCATGTAAAGCAATGAAAAAAAATTTGTACGAAAACTTTGAAAAAAGTTGTGAAAATAAAATTGTGGAAATAAAAATCGGCAGCAAAACCCGGTTTGAGAATTTACTAAAAATATTATTCCATTCGCCTATGAGGGGTGATTACCGCCAAAATTAAGTTTGGAATTTTATTATGCTGTTTGTCGATGCGGTTTTTAAATGTTTTCGCTGGTGTTTTTCATGTTACGAATTGTGTTTAACGTGTTCTCAGTGATGTTCGCCAAAACGTCGCTGTTTTTTGTTGTTTCTGCCGTATTCGATTATTCGTTTCGAATTATGTTTGTGTCGTTCCGTATGGTGTTATGCAAAACCTCGATGCTATTCGTTTTTCGAATTATGTTCGTCTTAATCCGGGTCTTCAGAGAGCTCGACCGCTATGGTCTGGCACGATTGATAAATTAATTATGCATATTCTTCCCGCGGAAAGAAAATTTATGCTTCTCTCAATGGCAGAGGTTGTGAGGAAATTGTCTTCGAACGTTTAGAACGACTTGCGTCGCCAAACTTGGATTCTGATAGCCAGGAATCAGTTTGTTATTGTGTTGAGACTCTGTGTAACACAGCGAGCGTTCGATGGGACATTATTATTACGCTGTGGTTAAATGATCGTACACTGCAGGTCAAGTTTTTCTAAACACTATTAGGCCATCCCCTTTTTTTGTCTCTGTTTACCGTCGTCCGACCGACCCAGATTTTCGCGTTTTCAAAAAAATAAAAAAATTTATGAAGGCATTGACATATTTGACTGGTTTATCAGCTTAGCTTAGTTTGTTATCGATTGTAAAGCCACACGTATGTTGTGACTGATCTTTTAACAAAGACTTCTACGACTACATAATTTCAAGAAATCGTCACTTTAATCTAAATACAAACAATGTTTTGTGCTGGCAGTGCAGCTTATACCTGCCAACTCTTTCTGAGATATAAGCGTGAGATTTTTATACTGGGAGTGCTGGGATTTTTGAAGACGACAGGATCATTTCCGAAGATTCTCGAAGAAGTCCGAAGCCTGCCGACGGCGAAGATATCAAGAAAGCGCTTATCCACAAAGACCGACATCAGCGCTATAGTTTGCTCCCAGCGCTTTTCACTTCAAAAATCAGAGATCGCGAGGAAGGTATTGTCATTTAATCATTTTACACATGGTTTTCGTTCCTTACATGGGTCTGACTTAACATATTTTAGACATTGTGTCAAGCAAGACGGCAAATACTCACATTTTTCAATCAGGCGTGACCTTGCATACGGCAGCTGCGCCCGCAGTACGAGCGGCAGTCAAAACTTAGCTGTCCTACCGAAACGACACGATAATAGCCTTTCTCTCCCGGAGTGGGGGGGGGGGGGGGGGGTACTCACTTATAAGGGCTTAATGGGGGCGTGCGGCCAGGGTATGTTTTTCGGGATTTTTGTCTTAAACAGGGTATCGAATTTGTCATTTTTTGTCTTAATCAGGGTATCGATTTATCAAATTTTGTCTTAAATGGGATATCTTTTCTTGGACGATGAACAGCAAAACTTTTACAAGCTCTTGTAACTTAATATTGACTTCCGTTGTCTTTGGCATTGATACCAGGCACATTAAATTACCATTGATTACACAACAAGAACGGGAGAAATTGGCCCGCAAGCGTGAGCCGGCGTGAGATCGAAGTTTTCAACCCGCAGGGGTGAGACTCACGCCTAAGGCGTGAGAGTTGGCAGGTATAAGTGCTGCGTATAATTTCAGGGGAGATCATCGTGCGTGCAGTAAAAAAAATTGAGGCTTTTCCTTTACGGCTGGACCTCGCCATAGAGGTAAATCGTCATTTTCTCGAAAAAGAGTACAGTGACCTATCAATTTTTTTCTTTTGTTCTAAATTGAGTAATAAATTTCTCTATTTGAAATAAATATGGACCAATTCTCAGTGTAGAAAAAGAAACAATCGTCGGAAACGTGAATTTAGTAAGCAACCGTGATTATAATCATGACAGGGTGGGGTTCGTACTCTTTTGAGCTCTTCAAATTCTATGAATTCCCATGACCTTTTCAAGTTTTCCAAGACCTCAGGATTAGCTGTCAGTTTCAAAAATTCAAACCCTAAACTCGTTTTAGAGCGTTTTTTAACCTTAAACAGTTTAAGAGACACAAACTCTGGAGTTCACCAAAATGCGTGCCGTTTACGCTTCTTTCAATTACTCCTCTCTATGTCACATTGTCCTTGCCTTGTGATCCGCAGTAAATAACCTATCAAACAGAACTTTAATTTTCCATGACTTTCAAGGACCAACAATTAAATTCCATGACTTTCCAGTCTGGAAATGAAATTCTTAAATTCCATGACTTTCCAGGTTTTCCACGACCTGTACGAACCCTGTATGGGGTATAAACAAGGTGTTGTTGCTCCTAAATGAACATGGGCATGGGATGGGGACCCCTCCTTTTTCATGATTTAAAAATTTAAGTTTCTATAATATAAACAATCAACAGGCAAAGTTTGACAAAAATCTCAGTGCAGGCTCTATTTCAGTGGAATGACCCTAATTACGACGTCGATCTTTTCTTCTTCCATTGCCGTAATGTCGACTTTGTAACCTCGTCATGTCATTTCCAGGCTCTGCAGATATTATGCTGAGGTACTGGGTCCCCTAGCTCCAGACTTCTTCTCCTTTTTTTTTCGGCCTTTTTTTTTTCTTTTCCGACCGACCGACCCAAAATCAGAAAACGTATTCGACAGTAAACGAAAAAAAAAGGGGATGGCCTTAGTCTGGCAGTCTCATATTTTCCCCAAATTTAAGGAATCGAAGGAACCTACATAATTCAAACTATCATATGCTGATTAAGAACTATCAAGCGATCCAGAAAAGCTTTATAGATCGCAAGTTTGACGCTTAGTTTACGAGCGGGAGAGCGAGACCATGGTTTGTGACACGACATGGTTTGTGACACGACCTCTGCCATTGAGAGAAGCATAAATTTTCTTTCCGCGGGAAGAATATGCATAACTAATTTATCAATCGCGCCAGAACATAGCGGTCGAGCTCTCTGAAGACCCGGATTCTGCGGATTAAGACGAACATAATTCGAAACACGAATAGCATCGAGGTTTCGCATAAACACCATACGGACATGAATAGCATCGAGGTTTTGCATACGGAACGACACATACATAATTCGAAACGAATAATCGAATACAGAAACGACAAAAAACAGCGACGTTTTGGCGAACATCACTGAGAACACGTTAAACACAATTCGTAACATGAAAACACCAGCGAAAACATTAAAAACCGCATCGACAAACAGCATAATAAAATTCCAAACTTAATTTTGGCGGTAATCACCCCTCATATTCGCCCTTGTTGGATATGAAGTGATTATAACCAACTCGCGCTACGCGCTCGTTGGTTATTTTATCACTTCATATCCAACGCGGGCTCATGGAATAATTCTTCTATATTTACAAGCGAAATTCGTGATTGTCTAGATATGTTCAGTACGCCCATGGCTCTAAAAACGTTCTTAAGCTAAATATGCAACGACAGCGTTCAATTTCAAATGGAAATACGATAAAATTGGCGGTCTTCGTCCACGTTCCGCGGACGAAGCAGCACTTGATCATTTCACGTTGTTGGTTTTCAAGGACGGCAATGAAATGTACAAAGATTTATTACGCACGTGCACAGCTATTGTTCTGCTCATTAAACCTTTTGTTTAGTGACGTTCTCGTTGCCGTCGTCGTCGTGGATTGCTTATTTATAAGCTGCCTAAATTTCCTCCCACTGAAATTATCGAAAAAAGAAAGCGCCAATTATATTTTCCATCTTTAGAATGTGTCAGGAGAAGGCGGTCTAAGGTATATGATGAGGGAAAGATCTAGAGAATAAGAAATTTTTATCTGAAATCTTTGTCGGCTGTACCCTTTTGCTAACCCCTAACTGGTAGACATGTTTGAAGAGAAAATGGCCAGTTCACACAATGGGACTTGTCCCCGCGACTTGTCGCAGGGACAAGTCGCAGGGTCTAGTCCCCTCGTGTGTGCCGACCTTAACTGATACATAAGTAAAACGACATCTTATCGTTAAAGCCACTTTTGATTGCCTTTTTATGAAAACTGTCAAACTCTAGTCGCAGGAGCCAACTTTGGTCCCTGCGACTAATCCCACGAATTCAAACCAGTTTGAATTTTTGGGACAAGTCCCTGCGACTTGTTCCTCAAGACGCTTCGTGTGAACTGCATGTTCCTGAGACAAGTCCCTGCGACCAGTCCCTTCGTGTAAATTCTTCAGGAGACTAGTCGGAGGGAAAAGTCCCCTCGTGTGTGCCGATCTATAAGTCCCCTCGTGTGTGCCGATCTTAAGTGTACAAAGACTATATTTTAACATGCAAATTAGTATTAACTCCCTTCCAATTTGTAGTATACATTAAGGAAAGATGATTCCAATCTCCCAATCGATAAACTTTACTGATTCGTGTAGAACACATCTGGACCGTGGCCAAATCTGGTTGCTGGACTTGCGCTAAAAGTGGTTTCTTCAGTAATTCCAGTTGCGTCATCTACAGATGGCACACGTACTGCGTGAAGTTACACGGATTGACGGAAAAAGCCTAGATAATAGCCAAGAAACTAATATAATCGAAACTGAAAACCACTTTTTTTAAATCAAAAAAACGAAAACCGGATTCTGACACGTAAAAAGCCGAAATGGATACCAAAACCGAAAGAGACACGGATAATCTCTGGCGGCTCGCGACTCTCCACCCTACGTTATGTGGTAGTTTTGGTATTTACGGGCTTACTTATAGGGTCAAACTAATATTTAAGGAATGGTTTGTCCCTATATAGATCATTGTGGATCTTTGTTTCTGTGATAATAATACACATGACAAAAATTACTCGATTCTAATTGCCCGAGAGCAGTGCAGTTCAAGTGTAACACCAGTTCAAAAAGTATAACACCAGTGCAAATTACTCATCATAATTCTGGATTATGATTAGCAGAAAGACAATGAGAAATTTGTAGGCCAATGATCAAAACACTGACAAAAATTTTGTACGGAAACTCTGAAAAAAGTTTCTCTCAAATGCGAAAAAAATCGCTTCAAAAAGTATCTTCCGGCACTATTTCCGCCCGTATTTTTTCGTGTTTGTATTATTAATAAGTAATCACACGGTTTTCGCGTTCAATTTGAAATTAATTTGGACTAAGGATTTTTCCAAAAGCTGAAATTGCAATCGACGAAGCGCCTCGTGCAATTTCAGCCTTTTGAAAAACTGACTCGTGCAAATTAATTCCAAATCGAACTCGAAACCTTATAATTACTTATACTTATTGCTGGAGATATTTACCTACTCGCCATTGTATCCAATATTCAAGTCTTAACATCACTGCTTTAGCGTTTATCAAATCCTAGCTTGAAGTCTCATTGTCACAGTGGGTATAGAAATCTAGCGAGACAAGCTCAGAGACTACGGAATGGAGCTATAGATTTTTCAGTTCGAATCAAAACGACACAAAACAGAGCACTTCCAAACTTAACTTTATTTACATTTGTTAAATATCATTTTCTTCTCAATTCCACATTCACTTTACAACAATCCATTAAAAATAATAACATTTTGGAGAAAACGCGTCAAGAGTGGGATATGCGAGGTAAAAATTTACATTTCCAAACATGAACAAGATTTACCTACGATGTATCATAGTGGCTCAGCCCACTAGCTCATTAATTGGCAAAAATTGTTTTATTGCATTAAAAAAGGACAGAATGACCCGCTTTCAAGTTGGTTTTTATACTCATTACATCTAGTACGTTTCCTCTACATTGTTGGGATATCCTGGCTGTTTTAACAAATTATCATTGTAACCGGTATCACCCCGCAAAAAACACGACGCGATCAGCTCACAAGTCGATGAGATTACCGACAAAATTTCATTTGCAACGGCGCTAAGATACGTTCGTTTACAGATTAATGAGTTGAAAAGCAGCAAATATCACAAAAAAGTCACTTCTGCGTTGTCGTTTGCCTTTGCAACAATAAGTACAGGTGCAAAACCATTCACAAGCAAATGCATTTTCTTTACACGAAAATAACTTGAAAGTAAATTCATTGACATAAGAAATCTACCCGAGGATCCTGTACTCCCGTGGCCATGGAACATTAATAATGTAGTTTTCAGCGTCATCAGTGATGTAACAAAGTACGGCGACTGGACCGCGAAATCTGTGTATCATAAAGTGCACGCAAGAAACCATCAATTTTCTTTGCTCCTGCTTCACGAATACCGTTATATCTTAGGTCTAAAAAGACCAATGTATTATTAGTCTGAAGAGCCTCTACAAATTCAATAGCTCCCGAATCACGAATTGAGTTTAAACGCAGGTTCAAATGAGTCAAAGAACGATTTGTCAGCAATGCTTTTGCTAGAGCTACTCCGCCAGAAGAGTCGATCCTGTTACAACTCAAATCTACACGTGTAAGAGTGCAATTTGACTGAAGACTCTCCGCAAGTACCGTTGCAGCATGAGATCCTATATATGTACATCTCAGATTTAAATGTGTTAGCACGCTGTTCAGTCGTAACGCACCTGCAAAGGATGCTGCAGAATCTTCACCCTGCATTAGATAATTCCTTCTTAGATCTAAATTAACAATCCCACAGTTAACCTGAAGAGCGTGTCCAAGAACAGAAACTCCAACATTTTCAATTCTGTTTCCTCTCAAACATAGGTGAGTGAGGGTACAGTTTGATTTAAGAGACAGCCCAAGAGCAGTTGCTCCTGGGTCGCTGATCCTATTGTGCTGGAGGTTGAGACGCGCAAGCACAGAATTTGAACGAAGAGCTTGCGCAAATGCTGTTGCTCCTGAATCCCCAATACAAAACTGATCTCCTAAATCTAAATAGGAAAGGGTGCAGTTGGACTCCAAAGCTTTCCCAAGAGCAACAGCGCCTAAGTCACCGATCCTGTTAGCACTGAGATCTAAATACATCAGAGCACAGCCAGACCGAAGGGCTCCTGCAAAATTTTTCAGCTGCTGAATCGTCAATCCCAGTTTCTTCTAAATTTATGTGAGTCAAAGTGTGATTCGACTGTAAGGCTTGTGAAATTTCATTTGCTCCAGGACTGAGAATATATCGACGTGTAAATTTAGATGCAGTTAAAGTGCAGTTGGAACGAAGGGCGTTCGCGAGAATTGTGGTCAGGGAAGACGTGCTCAGGCGTTCTTCTTTCGTCAGACATAAACCAAAGCGATACGGAATTTAGATCTAAAGTCTTCAGCGTGCGGTTAGACCGGAGAACATGTTCAATCGTCTCTAACACTAAGTCATCCAATGGGTCCTTCCAAGATAAGAGCATTAATGTGGAATTATATCTGAGGTACTCACAGAGAATCTTCATACTGCTGGGTATCCCAATCAAGGTGTCAGTAATTAGTTTATGTATTGGAAAGGACTCAGCTAGTACTCGAATCATTTTCTTCTGACTGTCTGTTAGTTCATTTTTGTCATCTTCGCATTTTGAAATAAGACTGAAAACTCCTTGTAAAGTAGAAGCTCTCGTTTTTTCGTCTTCAGTCAACGACCAACAAAACATGTGCTTGGCATTAGGGAAAACATTCATAAGGTCGTCGCAGATATCATAGTCGTCACCATACCACATGTAAGTGGCATCGTTATAATTGTCGTCATCACAATCGCTCTCTGGCTTCTTTTGCTCTTCAGTCAGTTCAGTCCGCTGACTTTGCAAAGCTGCACAAATTCCTGAAATTACCAAACTAGCTGCCTCGCCACTCTTGCTTGCCACCATTGTCAACAGAAACTCCCACAGCTGCCAGTACTTGTCGACAGGACTGAGCTGCGCCAGTAGAGTATCAACTGTGTCTTTGTCACCGGAAAGAATCTCAAAGGTCAAGTGATAAGCAGCAAAATATTCTTGAAAGGTCTTGTGTGTAAAGGCGTAACAGGGCATGGGCCTGAGTTTGCTTACACTAGCTTCTTGAGAAAGAAAGCATAACCGAAGGAAATCGATGGACTGACATTTGATCTCTTCTTCACTGAAGTACATTCGGTTGGCCTTTAGAGCTTTAAGTGCCACCTTTCCTAATTGATTCAGGTTATCTGAAAATGTCTCAACAAGATCTCTTGTATCCAAAGGAACACTTTTCCTTGCAAAATATCTCCTTATGGCGCATGAAACGAGTTCGGTGTACAATTTGGTTCTATTTGAAGGAAATACGCCTTCTGTATCTTCACAAAGCAGACACAGCAAAGACGTGTTTAGTGGATTAGTGCTCAATTCCCTGAGATCACTGTCACATTTCAGTTGTGAAATCAATTTTTCAGCAAGGCTCGGATCCTCGTGATTGCTGAAGTACTTGGTAATGTAACTGTCGGCATCCTCGCTAGTGTAGCCAACAATCTCGAGAAGTGTGTCACAATGTCGTCGGACTTTCATTCCTGCCTCATGCCGCGCTGTCAACATGAGATACGTATTGGAGAATCTTTTCCCTTGAATCACAGGCAAGAGAGCCTTGAAGTGCTCATCACTCAATTCATCCAGTCCGTCAAGAACCAACAAAATCTTGGATTGATTACAGCGAATAAAATGAAAAAACTTCTCTTTTTCCTCCTCGTCAGCGTCAAGTGACAGTAGCTGATCATCAATAGCCTCTTCGATGTTGGCCGTCTTCATGTCACGGCACTTCAACACAAGAAGCATCTTCACTTTAGGAAAAGAAGCTTCGGGTGAAATGTCCTCCACAGACCAATCGTATGCAAGCTTCTGACAGTAAGTGGTTTTGCCCATTCCAGGTTGCCCCTCAATCAGCACCACTCTTGGCTCTTCACATTCTTCATGTGACTTAAATGCATCTGTCATATTTACGATCTCATCTGTTAGCCTGGCACGTTCTTTCTTCTTTCCGACTATCTTGAGTCTTGTAAAGATCTTGGACAGTTCCAGCTGTAGTTCATCCTCACACCATGGGAAGGGACACAGTACGGCACCTTTGTAATCTCATCTGATGATCCCTGCAAGTCTCTCAGGACAGACTGAAAAAAACAAATGAGAACAACTGTGTAGTAACAATCTTATATAGTTCCACAATGAATTGGTATCCCCAAAACAGCCAAGATTAAGTCGCCTAAAATAACGGAATTGTCAAAAATTAGCACGGGGGAGGGGAAGGGGTAAGCGCTAAAAATTGTGTGACCCTCCCTAGCGCCGGGCGGATGAGGATGGAATTTCCCGATCCTCCCGATGGGCTAGGCCTAAAATACCATTGCCGTACCCCTTTCCTCCTACATAGGCGATACCGCTTTTACACTCGTGTGAGCAGTCTATATTGAAGCTTAATTGAAATATTATAAAAACCTGTCCTTGGACAAGTGTATCCAGAAAACAAAGGTGACCCTAATTTCTAGCACGTCCCTTAGTTAACGTGAATCACAAGAAATACCGAGTCGTCCAAGGTATGATCGAAAAAAATCTGAAAATGCTTTTACAAGTTAAAAATCGTGCTCAGTAAGCAATCCTACGATTCAGCTCGATGAAAAAACTTTGTAATCTTAGTTTAATTTAGTTCTAAGCACTGATTGCTTTAAGCGACTTTAGACGGATTTCATTGTTTGTTTCCTGCGATAAGATTGGTCAGTTTTGTTTAAGTGATCCTGGCAACTGTAGTCGCACTGTAACGGAAATAATTAAAAAAAGAAACATCATGCGCATGTACTGTTCTTTCGTTCAGCCTACACGCAACAGCGCACGTGACCAATCACTTGAATGTATTAAACTTAGTATAGATCGTTTTCACTGTCACGCAATAAAAAAATAAATCGAAAACCATTCAGTGGATAAAGTCAAGAAATTGTGATCTTATTGGATATGAATAAACAAGACACTTGTGCAAGTTTTACGTCTGTGCGTCTCCCCAAATCGGAGATATTCGTCGAAATGTTTCGCAGAAATTTACAGAGCTTAGTATGGAAACGCCATGTTGGTGCACATCTGGCCCCGGTTGTTCAAAGACTGGATAACGCTATCCACCGGATAAATCGCTATCTAGTGGATAAGTATTGACAAAACAAACCACGCTATCCACTGGATAGTGATTTATCCGGTGGATAGCGTTATCCAGCCTTTGAACAACCAGGGCCAGATGTGCACCAACATGGCGGCCGAAATATAGTGTAAACATCTGTAAGTTACTTTGGCTATCTAAGCGACTGATTATCTTTACTGAACAAACTGTTATGAGAAAATTCGCCGTTTCACAGTCATTTCTTTGTTATTTGGAAAATTGTAGAAAAAACCAACAGTAGCCTCTATCCAGTTGACGACCAGGAATTTAAATATTATACTTTGTACTATGCCGACTCTTTGTACACCTGTACGTGTGCAACACCGACTTTCATTTAGTACGCAAATAGTTCGTTAGCGGTGCATTTAGGTTCCTTTCGGCATTAAGATCTATTTTCCGTTCCCTCGGAAGCTTTCCAGCTGAACTACTTTACACTAATGAAGTTCTATTCATGAGACAAGTTTTCTTTGCTCTCGGTAACACCAAGTGAGAATTTTAATTTCCTAAGTTTGCTCTATCTTAATTTCAACCTTTCAACCTTTAATCTTAGCAATCTATTTTTAATTTAAGGAACTTCGTAGTGTTGATTGAGATTTGCTATCGTAATGAAAGCTTTTCCGCTCGTATTGTATGTTAGAAGTTTCATTATCATAATATTATTGTAAACACTTAGCTTGTTAGGATGATATATAAGCAAGTGCATTTGTAAAGTTTTTCGATTACATCGATTACATCCAGTACGCGATTACATCGACATCGATTACATCGATTACATCCAGTATGCGATTACATCGTCGATCACTCAGCCGAGTGCAGAATAAACTACTGTTGGACCAAGTTATGTCTCTTCCTTGACGTCCGTAGTGAAGTCCATCGAAGTAGATCCCCGTGTACCAGGAATTCGTGACGAGATTCCGTTCCCGCAAGCAAAGCAGTGCTCTCCAGAGCTAGATTTCCCCAGTTGTCAGTTCAGTTCTCCGTTCAGCCAGAAATTACAGCGCTCGCAGGAAAAACTTATCGTCACAAAACAAGCATTTACATAACCACTTTTCCTTATGCTCTAACTTCTAAAAAAGCTACAAATCATGAGATAGGTATATATTTTTCGACAAATGCGATCGTAGCTTTGTGTCACGCACCGCCACAGCTCGGAAATTCAAAATGCTTTGGTTTCCAAACGGAGTGCGCTATTGAGCTGTAAAATTATAAACAGATAAAAATATACCGTCTCTTATGCCTGATGACGATAAAAACTTTCGCGGCGCCTTAGTTTTGGAGTTTAGAAAGCGATGACGTCACGTGAAAACGATCTATACATACATGTATTTTCAAATCCGAGGGAATGAAAAGAGCGAAATAAATATGTAAATAAATAGAGCTACTTAATTTTATACACAATTGTATGTTGAAAGTCAACAAACCCTCCTTATCTTTTTAGTCGGCAAGAAAGGATTTAAAACACGAATATGAAAAACTTACCCGCTGTTTTAGGACTTCCTTGGCATGACAGGGTTACATCTGGTTCTTTTAATTTGGCCAGGCCATCCATTTGTTCTGTAAGGGAGTATTCAGTAAGAAAATGTAAGAAAATGTATCATCAAAGGACAGCACTTAAGTAGTGATGTGAATTAAAATTCAATACAGTACAAGATGGCCTTACTTGACAATCCTCTTCTAAAATAAAAATCAAAAAGAGCACTATAGTTGAAGAATCTTGCAACACTTTACTCCACCCCCCTTTACAGACAACTGATTGGTCATAGCCAGTAAAAGAGGGTGATAAAGGGAGGGAGGTGGGGGGGGGGGGGGTGGGGGTTAAGGGTTACATGTACATCACGTTTCATCGAAAACAAAATGGTCCTTTCAGAATTCGTAAAAAATTAAATGGGTTCTTTACGCTTCACGGAAAAAAAAGGCAGAGGCAGAAATACACAATGTAAGATCACAGTTCACAGCGAATTATACATTTATTTCTTGTTTCAAAAAAAAAAATAAATTTGCTACTGATCACGCTTCACGGCTACCATGGCAAACATGGTCAAAAATTGGCCTCTCACATGTTGTGGGAAATAAAAAGGTCCAATCACGATTAATGAAAATACCCTTAAGACACATGACGTATCAGCAAGTAAGCTGTAGAGGACGGGAAAGGGGGGGGGGGGGGGGTGGGGGGCAAGGTTGGCTTTTCTATGTATACACTGTATGAAGATTTATGTTACGGGACTTGATGTATATGAGCATTTACATGTATGCTAGAGAGGTCTGCACTAATTTGCTTATCTGCAACTTATAAAATTTAACAATAATGAATAAAAATGGAAAGCAAAAGTTAAAGGACAATAAGAAGTCCCAAAAGGAACTAGTACTGTAGATATGTTTGCTTACTCTTAAGGGGACTGTTTCCCATGTCGCCCATGCCCCTGTTTGTTTGAAATCCCCAACAAATGTCACAATTTAAACTCATACTAATTTAAATCGGAAAAGAGGAATCCCTAGTCACACTAGTCACAGAACGTATTGACTGAGTCCCTTTTGCAAATAAGTAAAAAAAAAATTGATAAATCACCTTGCAGATGATGCACACTGTCTTCAACAACATTCACTCTGTCTTCAACAAGTGCAGTGCGACTCTCTGTGCCCTGCTGGTTGTTCTCCAGCATTTCCATCTTCTTGTGCACATGCCCTACAGAGAGAATAAACTATTTAAATTATATGCGATTTTGTCAAAAAATCTGATCAATATTAAGCACACAATTTAAAAAGAATTCAGAAGATATGGTCAACAGAAAAGCTAAGCACACTCAGTGTTGGAGACAAGAATTTTGAAAAAAGCAAGTATTCAACATTATAATTTGCTCAATTTTGAACTAGCACATACATCATTCAGTGTTGTTTAAAACATCAAAACCTGAGACCTAACTAATATATTGGACCAGATGTGCACATTACAAAAAAGTGTAAATAGAGGATATTACATGACCGCGCGTGGATATGAATTTTATCTTCAAGTGTTCAACTCGATATCTCACGAGTGAGCGCAGCGCACGAGTGAGATGTCGAGTTGAACACGAGAAGATAAAATCTATATCCACAAGCAGGCATGTAATATTCTGTTTATTACATAAACATACTAATGACGACGTCTTTGAAGATTTTCCGAAGATTTCCGACCACTTTCCGAAGATTTGCGAAGTTTTTTCAAAATTGTTCCGAAGGTAAAGCGAACGTTTCCGAACATTTTTTCGGAGATTTTCCAAAGATTACCGAAGATTTCCAAAGATTTCCGAGGAGGCACCGAGGATGTTTCGATCATACAGCAACATATCTAAGTACTTTTTTAAGGGATTATGGAACCATAGTAATGGTGATTAGTAACTATGGCAACACCAATATCCTCACGTGTGAAAGATAAAAATAGTACGTTCACTGCGTGCGATGAAGATATGATTTTTGTGCCTAGTGCTCGTAGAGCTCAAGGCACCATGTTATCGTGCATACGTGTGCGTCCGTAACACTTGCCATTCGTGTAATATGTCATGAAGTGTCCTCCCCTTAACGTTTTTTTTTTTGGCGACGTGTAATATGTCATGAAGTGTCCCCCTTCACTTTTTGTGCCTAGTACACGTAAAGGCCTAGTGCTCATAGAGCTCAAAGCACCATGTTATCGTGTATACGTTTGTGTCCGTAACTCGGGTTTTTGTGCCTAGTGCTCGTAGAGCTCAAGGCCGATATATAACTTCTCCGTTTATTAGCTCCAAACATCGGCAAAAGTAGAATCTATTCCTTAACATTCTAGCTACATCGGTGTTAAAATTTCAGCGAAATCGAACAAAAACCAGCACTAATTAGAATTTTTTGTTACCCATCTGTCCACACTTGCGAGAAACCGAAAAACTTTGAATATTACACAACCCAACGTTTTGGTCAAAAAAATCCAGAATTATCACCTAGAAGCTGAAAGTTGAATGGGTACATCTTTTCCGAACTATTCTTAAGTGACTTAGACGAAAAAATTATCTCGGCGGGCTACGAAAGACACAAAAATAAAAACAGAAACAAGCTTTTCTGATAAGCCGATAATTATTCAAAATTCCACCAAATAAACATTCCTCCTAGCCTGCAAACAGGCTCTCCGTATGGGTTAATTATTCTGAGATTTGCTTTCGAACGGCGCGCGGGCGGGCGAGAGAGGGAGAGCCTGCAATGGTCCTTGTACGCTTTGAGTATTTACGTTCAGATTCTGAACGTAAATTGCTGATTGGCTAATTCGACTTGACACATGTCAAATACTACCATTTGCATTCAACCGTGAAGCGTGAATGGTTTTTCGCGCATGTTTATTTTTCAAACGAAGCTTGGTGTCATGCGACTTCAGCAAGATGGAAGCGCTAAAAGTAAACAAATTTGGACGATCCTATCGCACTGGAACATAGGCGGCTCAAGCTTTCGTTGTCAGAGGAGTTATATTTTTTACAATGCGAACGATCAGCTTTGTGAAACGTGACAAAGTTACCGCCGTCATCTACTATTACACAACGACCGAGTTTCATTACGCGAAACGTGACTCTCCCCTTTCAGAATATGGAGGTGTTAACATTGAGGTCAGTTATTGTTAGTACACAAATATCAAAATTTCGGCTAAAAGAAGGGCTAAATTGGGCTAAAATGTCTATTAACGTTTTTACCCATACATAACATCCATACGCTGAGTCACGTTTCGCGTAATGAAACTCGGTTGTTATGTAATAGTAGATGACGCGAGCTGAAAGTCATCTCTTCAAAGCATGGCACAATTTCAACAGGGAACACTTTATAAATCGAGCGGTTTTCTTCCAGCTTTTCGTCGAAATGTTTTCTTCGGAGTTTCTGGATTCGAGTTCATAGTAAAAACAAGCGCACGTGTATCAAAAGTTTCATTTTGACAGCCGTCCTACAAGGTCATTTCCGCTTTCGTTGTGATTGGTTCATTTCAATTTGATAACTTGACAGGTCAGTCAAGCGGAAAGGAGGCATTCCTCCGAGACATGATTATGAAGTGTTACACTGAGTTGATACTTATTTTACAATAAAGTTTCTTGTTGTTGTTGTATCATGTAGTCATTGCAGATGGTACTAGTTTTCATATCACTAGGCACATGTAGTCAAAGACTACCTATTTTTTAGTAAAAGGAGAAATCCTGGTATTTCACAGGTGTTTATGTAATAAATTGCATTAAATGTTACTGTAGTTACACTGGTGTGTTGAGCAAGTGGGTGTTGATCAAAACACTGGGCAAAAATACCTAAATCACTAAATGATTGGGTGATTTCCAAGCAGACATGTTTAAAACAAGTGAACTCGGATAAGAATGATATTCTTAAGTTGTTGTTGCTATTAAAACATTCAACATCATTGCCTCAGTTCAAGTCATTTAACAAGTATTGTCTACAAAGGAACTCAGTAAAGCTAAAACAGATTGATTCAAATCTTCCAAACAATAACTGCTCACTAATAACAAATTTGATATAATGTAAATTCATATGCAGGGCTTCCGGGAATATGCGTTTTTTTTTTTTTTTTCAGCAAATTACGCACTATTTTTTGGTAAATTGTGCGCCCAAAATCCCGAATAATGCGCGAATAATGCGAATTGTGCAATATTTTTAAGTGAAAAATTTTGTGTTTCAATTTATTAACCTTATCAGCAAGGGTGTTTTTTAAAAACAATTTGAGGTCTAAATCAACGGTTGAATTAAAGCATTTAACGCTTTTTGAAATTTTTCATATTTTTTACATATTTTACATATTACATATTTCTCCCCAAATTTTGAAGTAGAAGGGGAATGGATTGGAGTAGCCGACAGAATAACATGTCAGGTATTTTTGTTTTCAGACAAAGCCAAGAACGAAAATAGAAAGAAATTGAAGCGCGAAAACGTGAAAAAGAAAGTTGCTTTGCCACCAAATCCAAGCGGGGGCTTTTTTTCTTTTCCAAGCTGTCATTGGTTTTTTTTCTTCCAATCATGGCACGTGTTAAAGTGGTACTATGATCAAATTCTTACCCCTTGTTTTTTTGAGTGTATCACATAGTATTCCCTGAAAGAATAAAAACGCTGTTTACCGTTTGCAAATATCTGCATTAGTTCCAGAGATATTTAGGTTTGAAAAATGGGTAAATATGCAAATGAGATGACTTATGACGTCATACACTCAACCCAATATTATAATGAGTATATAAATAGAGCTACCTTGGCCAATTTGCAGTGCAAAACATTGAAACTTGGCAGGCTTATAGGTCTAGGACTAAGACTATAAAATATTCCATTCCCATGGCAACTCACTCTTTTCCAGTCCCCACCCACTTGATTTCAATATGTTGGTGATTTTCAGCTTGAGAATGTTAAACAAGGCCTCCAAGTCGAGCTAAGTTATTTATAGGCTTGCTGGATCATGGCTATGAAGTGATGTTAGCAAATATCAAAATGGAATGCCATTTAAGGTGGCCAGAAAAGCTTTTAATATGGGGGAGGTCTGGAGCCCAGTATGTTGTCATGGTAACAGAACTGTTATGCTCATATTGTGAAGCACAATTAGTAGAATCTTACTGCAAAGAATCAAACATTTCTAATACAAACTGGCTGAGATATCGCTTTCATCATATTTGAACAAAATCTTTGAAAATAGTAAACGGCATTTTTCTTCTCATGCAGTCTACTTTTTTATGTTTTAAAATGGCTTAAATAGGAAAGGTGCGATTTTTGTCATAGTACCACTTAAAATAAAAACTAGAGCACATGCCTCAAACAGCCAGCAGCATAGAACACCTGGAATGCCTTGTTTAATTGAACGCTTTTTGCAACGAAGCGGTGGCTATTTGCTGTGAAAATATACCGTATTTATGGGAAAATTTTTCCATGGATCTCTCAAGGTATAAAAAAGCATAGCTTACAAATAGATTTTTCGGAATTTTCCAACATTATGCATCATTATGCGTTTTTCGGAATTATGCAAATTATGCGCTCAGAGCTGAATTACTGTATATGATTTTGCATCGGCGCATAATTCCAGAAGCCCTGCATATGCAGATCGGTAAGTCAATGAAAGATGTTTACCCTTTTTTTTATCGAGTAGATTTTGTATGCAGGAAATTAAATAAAAAGGATATTGCAGGGAATGAACATTATTGGCAGTTGTTAAGGGTGTAAGAATTTCACTCCACAGAAATCATCAAAATTTGGTAAGGGAGCTTTGTCATGATACATTTATTTAATGTATTTTAAGTTGTTTTTTGTGATGTGCAAAATGATCTCCAGTGCAAAGAAAACCACAAAATATTGGAAGAAACAGAGATGATCCAGGATGGATAGAATTGACATGGATTGCCAATGACTAAATTAAAAAATGTACTATGCTGCATAAATTTTTTTCAAATGCATCAACAGTGACATACTTTAGCTTCTTAAATAATGATTATTAAAACTTAAGTTGCTAAGTGATGGAATAACATTAAATTAACAACTGCATCGCTAAAATGGAGGTTGGGTGCCTGATGCATCCAGGAGCTTCCACTATTGGCAGCCAGCTCCTAGATGAAGACTGCTCCCATGGCTGGCAAATCCTGGCAACCCAGCCATGAGCCCCCACGCAGCAAGAGGAACAGGCACCCGTCACACTGTAGAAACAATGGAAAGAGGGAGGGAAAGGGGGTGGGAGGAGAACTGCCTGGGCGATGAGCTGCCACACTACGAAATGCAAGAGAACGCCTCCCGCACGTACACCATGCTACGCTATGCTACAATCCACAAGCATGTCGAATTCCGACATATATGCGCATATGTGTTGACACCGCTGACCTCCAGGGGAACGCAAGCGTTCGTTGTTGTTAACTCCATTAAATTACATTTAACTGCATTTAATTTATCACCGACTAAATTAAATGCACAGCTTTCTACAATATTAACTTTAAAAATACCTTGAAAATCATTGAATCTACCTTGAGTTCAGCTCCAAGTTCTTCTGCCCTGTCTCTAATCTCTGTACTCGCTGCTTCACCTCTTCCAGGGCAGCTGAAATACTTCCCAGCTCATGTTGGACTTTAGTCTTCTCTTCAACCAATTCTGCAGACATGTTGTCCAAAACATCATGAAGTGATTTAAGCTCTTGCTGGACCAGTTGTAACAATGCTGGATCTACTGGAGAATTCATGCAGAGATGTGTTCCTACCAAAAAATGCAAGAAGAGCCATCAGTCACTTAAGAAGTAAGGAACTCATCTTACTTAACTATTGTTTGTAGATTCCTTTCCAAGCTTGGACAGTAATGATAACAATTAAGTGATCAGGTAGTCTTGAAGCTACTCTCTGTGTATTGTTTAACATTACAGTGTTCATGTTACACATGAAAAGAGTGCATGTTTCTCAGCAGTAGAAAAAATATAGTGCTCCATTGCAATGCTACAATTGTATGGATGGAAAAAATGTGTCATAAGCATCCGACTTGATTCATTCTATTGCACTATGTATTATAAGTTGTATAAAACTTGTATCATGTTGAAATCTGGCTTGTCTGATGCTTTTGTGGTAAGTGAGTGAGAAACATTTCTTGCTTGCCAGCAAATACACTTTCCTGAGAAGCCCACACAGAGGTTTTGAATGCTGAAATAAAGAGTGTTTCACACCAAGAACCAATTCAAACGCACAAGTCATAATAAGGCAGCCACACCATACCACACCCCATCAACACCCACCTGCACACAGAGTAAAATGTTAGAAGTGAATCATAGTGTGATTAATTACCTTTGCTTTCCCAGTCTTTCAGTTCACCAAGAAGTTTTGTTTCAT
The DNA here is from genome assembly GCA_019787425.1 of Platygyra sinensis. Taxonomy (NCBI): domain Eukaryota; kingdom Metazoa; phylum Cnidaria; class Anthozoa; order Scleractinia; family Merulinidae; genus Platygyra; species Platygyra sinensis. Next base: position 36,424 of record JAHPZR010001662.1, read on the forward strand.
CTACAGTTGGTAGAGCCATGCTCCTTACCAGCTGTTCCATTTCAGAAAAGCTTTTCAAAAACTGGGGCTGATCCCACTTACTGAAGACACAGTGGGCCCAGTCATTCCGTACAGTTCTAACATCATCTGCAGCAGTTTGTACAGCCATGTTAAATGCTGGAACCCGACCAAGCAACAGCAACACAGCAGATGCATCACAGTGCTCATCAAAGGCAGTGAACTTGGCCATGTAGTTCTCAACATACAACCTGGCAAAGTCCACATGGGATGTCACTCGACAATCAAACAAAGAATAATTGAATCTTCCACCAGGAAGCCTGGGATGAACATCATTTCCATTGATGTTTTCATACTTCAAAAACTTTCCAGGTGGCCACCTTTGCAGACGACCAGATGTGCTCTGCCCATGAATATTGTGGCTAGCCTTGAGATTGTTGTATTCAGTGTTGACACCTTGTTCCGCAAATGGACGTATCCGTGGTATGAGGATCTTGTTGAGTGCTATTCCAGACACAAGCCATCGCTTCTGATTGTCAGTCACACCAAGGTGGCTCGGCCTGATGGTTAAACATAACCAAATTTACTATAATTAAGGTTGATTGAGTACTGTATATAATAGTAAAAAAATTGACACTAATACAAACTACAGTATACTGTACAATGTCTTGAAAGAAATATGTACTGTAAAATAATAAGAAATACAAAACAGAACACACTCTGTGGAAACTGAGAACTTCAAAACATTTTGATAAAGTAAGACAAGTACAAAGCAAAAGATCTTATCAAAAATGCGTTTTACATGTATCTCTTCTAGGTTTTCTTTCTTATCTGTTAAAAATTCAGGGCTTTCAATGGAGGGGTCAACATTATGAACACTAGCCACTGCATGGGGCTGTTTATTCTAAAAATCTCTTCTAAGCCAAATAGGGTATTATATATCATATCTATACATGTTGGTAACCAAAAAGGAGTATTTTGATAAAATTTGGATCCCAGTTCTGGTGGTCACGATCACTTGAAACCAACAAATTGACCACTGCAACAACACAGGGTCTGAAAGGGTTTCACAAAACAGAGCATGAATCAGAAAAAAAAAGATGAAATAAACGTAGTGAATTGTGATCGAATCAAACGCCAATTACTTCAGTAAAAACCCGCATATAAGAACCTGGATTTTTCAATTTAGCCTAAATAGGTTCTTATATAAATGGTACTTAAAGCAAATTTAGACTACCAAGGTTCTTAAAATAGGTTCTTATATTTTCATCTGAATTCATCTGAATTTCATCTGAATATGCTACGTATATATATTATAAATATCATCTCATAATACAGTACAAATCATTTATTTGTACCACAGAGCAGTTGGAGATGGTCAGAAAGCTTCCTTTGATACTGTAATAGAGTACAATACCTGAAAATACTTGGGAATTATTTGAATGGCAAACACAATAGACATTCAACAACATGTTACTTAAGCTTGCAAGAAAAAAAGTTATGTCAAGTTACTTTTAAATAGTTCATGATCTTAATTCAGCAGTTTCTACCTAAAGTATACAATTTTACAGCAACCCCACTGATAAGAACCTAACTTATAATTTTAGCCTAAATAGGTTCTTATGTGGAGGGGGCTTAAAATGAAAATTGTAGCCTAACAGGTTCTTAAAACCCAGGTTCTTACTGTATACGCGGGTTTTTACTGTAAATAATAATAGCACTTTCAGAGTCATTTCATGACTTTTACATAATTCATAAGGCAGCAGAGTTTTATTCTAAATTAAATTTTAAATTTTAAGAATGCCAGTTTCAGAGATTCCAGCCCTGTCAGACTAAAAAAAGGCGGCTTTAGGCCTGGCTGTGCCCAAGATCACCACAAGCTTGAGCCTCTAGGGGATAAACATTTAAGGTATGTGCCTCTAAGATGCCATTTCCTGCATTTTGATATCACAGTCAATGGAAAACAGTGGAGTTTTTTTCTTAGACTTTCTCATTGAAAAACAATTGAGAGCA
>JAHPZR010001663.1:0-57187 GCA_019787425.1 Platygyra sinensis
TTTAAGACGGTATGGCGGTCTGTGGCAATTCTCTTGCGTCCACTGTTTAAGTTAGGAAATTTTGCTAGAAATCCTTACCTGTCCAGATTTCTGGTACGATCATTTTCGTCGTGGTGTTGCTCCCAATCTAATTCTCCTTCTTCAACACCTTCTTCGCTGGAAGAAAACTCTGGTTCAAATTGGTACGGTCGAATCACATTTTCAGGCAAACTTTCATCGTCAATAGAAAGACTTGATTGAGATGAATGCAAAGAGGTTTCGTCATCAGACATTTTGAAGTTACTGGAACTAAACTAGCTTAATATAATCACTTCAGGTTTGGCTCGCTAAACTTCTCAAGTAAAAACAAGCGACGCGTAAGCATCACGATCTGACGTCATATTCTACTCCGCTGACCGTTTAAGCTCCTGCGATGAAAAGGCAACATGGCGGGTGCAGTCCAAAGCTTTGGATCGATTTTTTCCTAAAATCATTCATCGTCGGTATAAATTATCGCTGTAAAATTAATCCATCCAATGTTAACATCAATACAAAAAATAGTTAAAATTAGCCTTGAGTTCCCCTTTAAGTCAAATTTCGCTGCGACGCCTTCAGATAGCTCCAAAGCGGCCATTACTTCGTCTTTGTCTCCTGGACTTGTTACGTCAGGGGAGTTAGATTCTTTCGCTCGTTTTTCTATCAGTGACGCGTCCGAGGGACTACAGGCAGTGCTACGATCCAATTTTCTTTTTGGAGTTACATAAACGACTGAACACTCCATAGACAACCAAAATGAATTAAAATATGATAGCCCACGGCGGAGCTCTCAAAATCACATCTTCATCCGATCAAGCTCTCCCCAGTGACCGCATCTTTATTGTCCCGTATGTTCACCTCTGTGGCTCGGTCTTCTTCCGGTATAACGGCCATCACCTTGGCTGAATTTGATACCCATTTTTGAGCATGCATGCCTGCCTTCGCCCACAATGACTTAAGTTGGTGATACAGTTTGACCCCTTTCTCGTCTTCCTCAACACTATCCAGTGAATCGTCCATGTAAGTGGACTGAAGAACAGCAGCTAATGGATATTCAGTTCGGTGACACCTAGCATGCTCCTGCACAATGAACTGGGCTTGCATGAGGGCTGAGTTTTTTCCAGAGACAACTCTGCTGAACTCGTACACATCTGGATTGCGGTCTGTTTCTCCATCTCGCCACAGAATTCGGAACGACGGTCGATCTTCAGCTTCTATTTCTATCTGGAGGTACATCTCTGGGATATCGCACACAAGGGCTACCGGGTTGTGGTGGAAACGGATTAAAACATCAAACAACTCTCTCTGAAGCTTTGGCCCGGCATGAATGACATCGTTTAAAGAGATTCCATTGTACTTTGCAGAACAATCAAAGACAATCCTCACTTTGGTTGTGGATTTGCTCATCTTAACAATCGGCAAGTGCGGTAGGTACCAAATTTCAGGGGGTGGTGCTTCGGCCTCTGGAACTTTACAAAGGTACCCTTTCTCCACATACGTCTCAATGGTCTTCTGATACTCCTTTCCAACAAACTCTTTCTTCTTCAGATTTCTCTCGGTGCTCAGAAGTCGGGATTCTGTCATTTGCCGATTGTTAGGTAGCTGAGGCCTCTGTTCTTTCCACTGCACGGCAACACTATCTCCCATTGTTGTACCGAACAGAGCTGCTGACTTTTTCCAAGGCCACTTTCTCTTCTTCTGTGCACACAATTCGATCACACAGTTAAGTCCCGTAACTCTCAATCTCCCAAAACCGCTTCAGGGTTTGATCCAATTCACAACAATCTCTGGTTCCACTAATCAGCCCAACGTCCCTGGTAAATAGTGTTCGGATGGTGTGTGTTCTTGTTCCAGATTCCACTATACCATCTGGAGGTCCAATGCAAGTCCACCCAAGCAGACCCAAACGAGCCACTGGTTCACCCACCTTTCCACGGATATCAACAAAAGAATAATGTAAGTAAGCATTATCAACACCTATCAACAGGTCCACCAAGCCATCCTTCACTGGTGGTGCAAAGTCACACTGGGAAAGGTGAGGCCACTTGTCTCTGCTTGCTTCCCAATTTTCAACTTGGTAGTTTCCGGTCACACTGCGGGGGGCAAGTCTTCACTTCAATCTCCTTAGTAAACTGGCCATTAACACTTTCGATCTCTATCTTCAACGGCATGGTTTGAAATGTCTCTACGGAGTTGTTCAGCACATGGACTTTCACGGTTTGATAGGACTCCTTAAGCCCAAGGGCTCCAGCTACTTCTTCATTCAAGAATGACTCATTTGAGGCATCGTCTAGGATTGCATTTACTTTAACTTTCTTTCCTTGTGCCTTTATCCACACTGGAATGGTACGCAATGAGTAGGCTTCATTTAAGCGTCTTGGGTTGTGAGTGTTCATAGCTCGTGAGACAGGACTGACCTCTTCCTCGGGTGATAATGCAAAATTGACTGCCCCCTCCCATGCAGCAAGTGAGGGATAACTGTTACTCTCTACAACTGATTGTACACTCTCCACCGGTTGGTCTACGACGGGCACGCTTTCATGCAGAAGACGGTGATGATTTCTGCGGCAACCATCAATTTGGCAAGTTTGCGACTTCGTACAGTTTTTTCCCTGGTGATCACCAGCCAAGCCCCGGAAGCACAACTGTTTATCCTTTGCCAGCTGCCACCGATCTTCATAACTCTTTTGTAGGAGTGCTGTGCATGTCCACACTCCATGATGCGGGGAGCCGCAACACACACAAGGCGGCTTGCGATTTGATTGGCCTGAGCCAGGAGGTCGCCGGGTTCAGGTTAACCAGTCTGATCCCACATGAAAATTTCAGGACTTGTGCCGATTGAAATTTCAGTTTGAAGGTTGCCATCCATCTGCTTTCTCTGTTACAGTCAAGCCATGAGCCATCTCCATTGCTTTAACTCGAATTCGTACCTCCTCTTTGAGCCAATCCTTTAAGCTCAGGACAGATCACTCCTGGCCCTGTTCCTGTAGCCAACGGCTGTACCCTTGCACCTGATTTTCAGCGAGTTTCTTCACTAATAAACTGTGCAACGTTTCTTCTCCCAGTTCTCCATTGTGTCCCTCGGCCTTAAGTTTGACCACAGTTATTCTGACCAAATTTGCAAATTTTTCAAATCCGTGAACGTCATTTCTCAGTGGGGGCATTTTCTCCAGTTGATCCATGTTGGCCTGCAGTTGCCGCCGCTGACCACCGAACTTAGATATCAAGATTTCTTTGGCCTCTTCGTATTCGGGCTCAGAAACTCCAAGCCCTCGGATGGACTCCAGTGTGCTGCCAAACAAGCATTGCCTTAATCTCGCCATTTTGAGATGTACTGGCTCTTTAGATTGGTCCACCAGACTTTCAAATAGCCCCCAAAACTCTTCAAATTTCGTCTTGTCTCCACCATATGACGGCACCTTTAATGGCTTCAGGCGATGATTTCCGGGGAAGCCGGATGGCGAGCTCTGTGAAATTCCTGGCTCTACTTGATCGCTATGACTGTTTTGAGGTGGCGGTGAAGGCAAAGCCGGGTTGGATGGACCCTGCAAAACGATTGGCGAATTAACATTTGTGACGAGTTCCTTGTGTGAAGCGGACCCGGTAGAAATTCAAGCTTGTGATTTTATGGCCTTGTGGGCTTTTTCGATTGCGGCTTGAATTTCTGACTCAGCGACTGCGCTTCTTCCATCGCTGCCTCTCGGTTCTTTTCTTCTCCCTTTTCCAAATAAACAGTACACAGTTTGTCCAGAACTTCCAGCGTGGTCTCCAGCAGCGACCAAAGCTGCTCGATATCTTTCTCAATTGCAACTACATCCTTTGGTGCGATACAAAGCTTTTCCAAGTGATGTCAAATTTTTGTCATTTCAGACTTTTGCAGGCGCTTTTGTCGCTTTAGCGCCACAAACGCTTTCTCCTTTTCCAGTTTAGATTCATCGGCCTTTTCGCCGGTCTGTTAGATCCCCAGAGCAACATCGGTTTCAGGATTATCCACTTCGGACATCTTGAGCACAGCACAATAAACACTGATATCTCCAACTAGTTTTCCAGTTATCTCCCATCGTGGTCGCCAAAATGTAACGACGATGAACCACGGCAAATAAACACGGTTTCGACAACGGTTTAATTCCAAAACTTCACTTTACATCGACGGTTTTCGCTCTTCTAACTCCAACCATATCTGCTTCGTTCACGGTTGCCAAAGACAAAACTACAACTGACTGGGTGCTACCTTCCAAATATGGAAAAACTGCCAATCAAAACTAAAATCTGATGATTACAACGTACTGGATTGCGTGACACGGATAAGTCGTAAAAGATCTTCTGTCCAGGAGTGTTCTCCTCAGAAACAAAATGGCTGAATGCTTTGCTTCTGTTTCTGAGGATGAATTATGTGAAAAATGTATAATAAAACAATTATTGAATTCGGTTTTCCGCATGATATCATGAATTATCAAAACCTCGTGTCTGTGTCATCTGCCGAAGCCGAAGGCTGAGGCAGATGACACAGACCTTGGTTTTGATAATTCATGATATCATGCTCAACCTCATCCAATAATTGTTTATTATCATTATCATTATTGACCAGATAAACATCCCATTACTGGTAATGTGTTTTGTAGGTGTGGGAATTTGTGATATTGTTATTTTTTAATTAGTACCAAAACCTTTTTGGGAGGATTTGTTGAAAAATAATCGTTTTACTTGCCTAAAATAAGCAAGATTGTGAAGTAATGCCACTATTCTTCTCTTCTGCAGGTCAGCCCGTTCACTGGTTAGTACACCACAAATCCTGTCAAGGCTTTTAGGAGGGTCTCCCGAAGACCAAGGGGAATGTTTTTCAGCAAATTCTTGCATATCTTTGGAATCAACCGATCGCCCAGTTCATCCTCATATGTTTGTACAGGAACAGTTTTTAAACTTAGACTTCAAAGGCATTTTCTGAAAGAGATATTCAATAATCTAGTATTTAAATCTACTTTGGCATATCTAAGAATCACAAAAGCATTTTTGGCTTTTTAGTCAGACCCAAAGAACAAAAAGGTTTTTGTTTGTCAGTGAAACTTTGCTATCTCTGAAAGTTGACTTTTAACTGCAGTCGGCTCCTTTTTCAGTTTCCTCACTACTTTTCTTTTCAACCCGTATTGTTTTTCTGTAACATTTAATAAAGACAATATTCAGTTTCAGGTTTTAGAAAGCTGTGGTGCAATTATTGTAATATGGGCTTTAATACATTTCTCATATGTGAAAGTGACCTTTCGCTCTTCAATGACAGGCAATCCAGGTGATTATAACGATACTCAACAATAATTATGTAGCATCATTTCGAGCCGAGCGGTATTTCTTGGTTTTCCCTCCTTGTTTGTCAATGTAGTGTTGCAGTCCCCTCGGTATTGTTGTTAATTTTGGACTGGGTGTTTCTGACAAAGAAGACGAAAGTGAAAGAATGACCATCGCAGTTTATTTTACATCAAAGAAGAAGAACATTGGTTGTCAGTCTTCTCGATTGATCACCAGTGCTTCAAACAAACTTTTGTGTGAGGTGGTGTACCCAAGGCCCTTGCCAAAGCGTCGTTTAGCTGCGTTAAATCTCCATAGCAGCTCCCCTTTCTTCCTCGGGTTTTTTTCAGCAAGCCAGCAACCGTCATACGTCATCGTGCAAGGAAGAAATATCTCCAACAAAACCCAGAACAGGAAAAGAAAACATTGGGTTACAATGTCCACGAAAAATTATTTCGCCGACGCGTAACTTCGAGGGCAAAGTTGTTAAAGCCAACAATTTTTCCCAACGCTCGACAGGTCTTAATTTTTTGAGATACTTAATTCTTTCCTCAAAATTCTCAGCAATTGTCCTTATTTTTTAAACAACCGCCTTGTTTTTCAAGTTTAAATACCAATAAAAAATCTACCCGCGAATCGCAGCCATTTTAAACTGCGCGCGCCTGAGCCCAGGTTCCCATTCTCTGTGCTGTGACATAGCCATTGCGTTATTCAGCTCTGTCGGCTATCCTGCTTCTGTTGGCTATCATTGCACCCAACAAATTGATTCAGCAGTCAACACTATCAATATTTACAGAAGAAAAACAAGGATAGTATTCCATTCACCCACACATTTTACCTCAACATGCAGTGAAATCGATCATTCGAAAAGTTGAAACTTACTTCAAAATGATCCCGGTATTGGAGAATCTTTTCACAACCCCCATTAATTTAATTCAAGTGTGATGAAAACATAGGTAACTTTTTAGTCAGAGGTGCATTCCAAAAACAAGTGATCAACCTGGAACCTTTAAATGCACATGTGCATGGTTTCAAAAACATATCCTGTCATTCACAACATTGAGAAAATATTGGGACCCAAAGCGATCCATCAAGATCACTGATCATTTCATCTGTACCTCAGCCAATGTAACATACTGCATACCTTGCACTCTGCACATCGGCGAAATAGGGAGATGACTAGGTGAAAGATTCCAAGAATATGTTTGTGATGTTTAGAGAAAGACGACAAAAAAAAACATGTAAACTGGCTGTGGGACACTGTAATCTCCCCAATCATTGTTATCAAGATATGGCAGTCTGTGGCTTTCCCTACATCGAGGAAGCAAGAAAGACCACAAAAACTCTAGAGCAAACATTTATTTTGACATTGCCACTAGCAATCCTCAGGGAATCAAACAAACGCTTTTCATGCAGGGTTCAAAGTTAACTTTCTTAGGTAGGTGCCAACGGCGACTGAAATCATTTTTTCAGTCGCCAGATGGAAAAATGTAGCGAAACACAAATGGATGGAAAACTGGTCACAAATTTTTCTTTTAAGAATCATAACAGAGAGAACGTGTTTTGGGGGCCACATTGGCGATTTTTCCGCTGATGAATGAAAATTAATTCAAACACGCTGATTATTTATACACTAGACAACTGAAAAACCATGAAGAACGCATCAAATGTCGGCCATATACCCAGTTTTGTGCGACTGCCAAATATTTCAAGTCGATTTATTCCTCCTCTTGCACCCAACTGAAAAACTGCCATTTGGGTCTTTGCTCTATGTTCAAAACGATCTTTCCTTCACATTTCTTTGGAGACGATCGACGGATCACGATGTTGCTCGCACCAGGCCACAACCATGCAGTATTTTTCATCCAGTCCTCTGAACCGTCCGCAATATGTACGTTGTGGGAAACCACTGAAAGGACACGAGAGCGAAGCTTTGCTCTGATCGTAGTTGTGAAACATTGTGATAAATTGTAATAACAGGAAAATCGGTTTACACTTCAAAAGCATGGAAAGGTAAAAAGTAAGTGGCTAATTGGCAGACGGCTATGAATTTTGCTTGAATCGATTTGGCTAAAAAATCAGTGTTATTGTTTGTATAATTATTGTGGCCTGCCAGTAGTTTATAATTGCCTGCTGGTGACCAGTTTGTGGAAATTCTCGGTGGTTCGCCAGTGCAAAAATTTTTAGTCGGATTGGCAACCAGGAAAGCGCAATTTCGGACCCTGCATTGAACTATTTATTCTGTTTTTTTAATTGTTGTCATGCAGCAACCAATAGCATAGGTCCATACATTCTGTATATAAACCTACAGAACCCACAATTCCTTGATTCGCTCGATGGGGGGCTAATGCTTGAAATGTTGGGCTTTTGAATCTCTTTATGTTCCCCGACTACATTATCAACCCAGTTGATAAAAAACAAATATCTTGTAATACTCCCCACTGAGGTCAGCACCAGAGTTTCCTTAGAAAGTTATCCCCCTTTTCAGAGAAGGTGTTTGCATTAACATTTTACATGGGCTTGCTAAAGGTAGCATCATCGGGTTAGTTAGCTAATCCATAAGAACTATTGGAGGCCACATTTTTGAACCAGCAATAATGTACCTTTTGAAGTAGCTTTCATACACTCTGTGCATTGCAACAACAACAACCACATCTTTTATTACATCTTCACATGCAGGTAATCATGGTGTTGACAAAGTCGTTTTTCAGTTGTCCATGGAAAGTGTAATGTTATTTGCATGTTGAGCAGCAATAATGGATCAGTTCAAGTGGCTTTGATGCACTGTGCATTGCACCATACATCTTTACATGTGGGCAATCATTTGTGTTTACACAATACTTTTCTTGAATTTCTGATTGTATCAGTTGCCCATGGTAGAGTGCAATGTTATGGGCTTATTTCTATCTGGATCATGTTAGAAAGGTGTGCATTACACCTTGTTCAAATTTGGTAACTGAGTCACAAAAGTATCCAAAGTCATGAGATTTCTAAGAGAAGAGTCGCATTTGGAGTGTCATTTTGCAGAGAAACTCTTACCTGGTGGGGAACTTTCTTGTCAGGATTTTGACAAGAAAGCATGAGAGACATACAACTTATTTGAGGGAATGTGATACTATCTGCTGTAAATTAGTTTTGAAGTCTTTAAACTGTTCTTGCCACAAGATTGGTCTTTCATCTGTTTTGCAGCTGCACCTGTACAAAAATCCTCGGCGAGACACGGGCCAGATTCAGGCCATAAAAAAATGCTAACCAGTGAGACTTGAACGTGGCAAATCATGACAATAATTCGGCTGACACGAGCGAGACAAAACAAGTGAGAATTGAGCGAGACATGTATCGCCGTGACCTTTTGATCGCCAGACTTAGCGATAATCCGGTCATATTCAAGCCATTAAAAAATCACGTCGATTGGCGATAAACAACTCCTGACAATAACGCTACTGACAAGCGATTGGAAAACAAACGACAATATAAAGAGATCAGAGCGAGACATTTGTATTGCCGTGAATACTAAGTATCGAATAAAATATAAATATCCAAAGAACATTGACAATGGTGCCACATTCCACGCGATTCAAAAATGATCCATAAGGCACATCCATCGCAGTCACAAATAAGATATTTATTCAGTCTTAAAGTCTCTTAAAGGGGCACTGTCACGGTATTTTAGCGTCATTTTACAATGCCGAAATATGTTCTTGCATCAGTGGAAACCCAAAAATAATGATGCAGTTTTGTTCTAGGACTTTATCACTACACCAAAACCATTTATTGCCGCCTAGCACTTAGCATGGCAAGGATGGAAATGGATTGAAATTTGAAAAAACTAGCCAGTTTTTTCAAATTCTAGAGCCATTTCTTGAAAATATTGCCAGAAATTCATTATGGTTTGCTCTCTGAACCACCATTCATTTGATATGTTTCTTCTAGTCCATTTGAGCATTTTGGTACCGAGTAAAGGTGTCAGGCAAAGATTTTAGCAACGAATGAAGCTGAAAACAGCAAAACTCCCGTGACAGTGCTCCTTTAAACATGTCAAACGAAAACCGTAGTAGTTTTCCTTATACATGTAAATGAATTAAACCAAAGGAATACTTGTAAAGCATTGGCTACATTAATATAGAACTACAACGCAAACCGGCGTAGTACAATATGGCATGTTCATTTGCGTTCATAAAACATGCATCTGGTCTGTCATCTACATGTATATAATTAAGTATTATGCGTTTACATACAGTTTCCAGTGCCTTCTTGTCTTTGGGCATATTCGATATTCCATTCAGTGTTCTCCCCTTCGTCAATTGTTAGCTTAAACTCTCCAACATTTTCTTGGTTAATGAATTAAGAAACGAATTCCGGATAGGTGCCTTCGCGAGCGGCCCACCTTACTGTAAACACAGTTCAATTATGTTACGCACGTAGGATAATAAGATCTACGTAAGCTTTAAAAACTACGAAACTACCAAGAATACTTTTAACATTAAACAACAAGCAGAAAAAATTGCTTTGAAGTGTCTCAACTTCAGAAACAAAGCATTAGAAAGGAACAGACTGGGTTAAATGCGTCATATCTCCTGAACATCAAGTCAAGTATTTTACATTGTTTACTTTCTTGTAGAGTTGGATGTAATCGTAGCAAAATACCATGACAGCCCCTTTTTTGGCGACTGTCTAAACAACCCAATACAGGACCATATCAATAAAGATGTTAAATCAAAATATGTACGCCTTCAGCGATTCGAGCCAAAATTCAAGTGCTTCTACAATCTCGCGGCACATGTAAACGCGTGTTATTTTCCTAGAAAACATCGTTAAAAGATCTTTAACTCTGCAACCTCTTACTTGTTGATTGTCTCGCAAAACGGCGGAGAATTAATAGGCAAGGAGTAAAACTTGCTAAAGGTTTAATAAACAACAGTCGCCATCTTACATCGAGCACATGGTCAAACTACGATCGCAAAGAGTCATGGTTGATCATATGAATGTAGGCATGCAATACGGATGTAGCCATAGTATTACCAACAAATCAACATCCTTCCTTCTTTAAGAAAAGAAAAACTTGGAAAAGTTAAACAGCTACATACATTTTTCTGCCTAAACTTAAAATAAAACAAAATTCAACGCTCTGAAATCTTATTTCAAAAAAAAGAATAAATCCAACGTACAAAACAGGTAATGTCCGGGTAAACAGTCTCATGACTTTCAGTCTCTACTTAGTAGCGTAATCTTTAAAACGGATTGGCGGCTTTATTTCGCGCCTTGGTCGGTTTGCACTTAGAGATCGTTCAGGACTCTTAATGGGTGTGATACTTTTGTGCACATTACTCGGCTGACTGCTTCCTTCTGAAGAATCTTTGGGTGTGTTACTCTCTTTTGGAGCTTCCTCCGGTAATGACAAAGGTGTCACATCAATCCCACGAGGTTGGGTAACAGGGGACGGGTCTCGATCCTTTGGTGCAATGCTGGTCGGTCTCATGTGCACATGGTTTCTTCTGTACGTTCCTCCATTAAAACCACTTATTTCATAAGTGTTAGGACCCCAAACATCAATGACTTTGCCTAATTTCCAGTTTTGTCCTTCAGTGTGTTGGAAGAACACAGACTGTCCCACATCTATCTTTAAGAGCCTTCGGGACTTCCGGTCATGAGCTTTCTTAACACTGCGCTTGCGTGCCTCACGCTTTTCTTTCACAAGAGGATCAGTTGGGCTGTTGCTCATGCTAGGCAGGAAACTACGTGTTCTTCTGTTGAACATCATTTCCACTGGACTACGACCGGTGTCTTGACGAGGGGTGTTTCTTTGCTCTAACATCGCTTCATAAGGGTCACCTCCTTCCTTATGGGTTTTCACGAGAAGAGATTTCATGATTTTAACAGCAGATTCTGCTTTGCCATTGGCTCTCTGATGCATTGGTGATGAGGTAACATGATTTATACCCCAGTCCTCCACAAATGAATTAAACTTGTGACTGGTAAACTGTGGACCTCCGTCCGACACGATCATTCTCGGTATGCCATAACGAGCACAATGTTTCTTGAGCAATGTCACAATACGCACACTCGTCATCGTTGTGAGTAAATCAATCTCGATGAAATTGGAGTAGTAGTCTACCACTGCTAAGTAGTGCTTTCCAGCGATTTCAAATAAATCAAGACCAATCTTCTGCCATGGTTCATCACCATCACTGTGCTGCCTCAATGGTTCTGGTGGGTTCTGTGGCTTCATTTCCTGGCAAGTTTCACACATGTCGGCTATTTGCTTGATGTCACTGGCTATGTTGGGCCAATATACTGTTCCTCTAGCTCGACGCAGCATACTGTCACGGCCTAGGTGGGCACTGTGTAGTCTTCTCTTGGTTGATGGTCTCAGAGCCTGAGGAATCACGACTGCTTCTCCTTTGACCAGAATTCCATCCACAACACTTAAACAGTCACGTATATCAAAATACGGCAATGCACACACAGGGATTCCACGCTTCTCTGCTGGCCACCCATCCAACACTAAATTCATCTCCACTTGCAGACTGGCATCACACGAAGTCGCTTCGCGTATCTCATCAAGTCGCTTGTCTGGGATGTCACCAAACACATTGACATTCATGATTCGAGCACGGTTATCTTGGCTATCTCCAGTGTTTTCTTGGTGAGCTCTGCTTAATGTGTCAGCTATGAGTAAGTTTGTTCCCTTGACAAATACAAACTGGATGTCGTATCTGTGATACCGCATCATGATGTCCTGGAGACGCTTGGGTGCTTGGCTCAAAGGCTTTCGCAGTATGGTAGCAAGAGGTTTGTGATCGTTTTCAACTTTCACAGGTCTGCCATACGTGTACTGGTCAAATTTCTCAAGGCCATACAAAACAGACAGAGCTTCCTTTTCAATTTGCGCCCAGTTTCTCTCCGACGGTGACAATGCTCGTGATGCGTACTCTACGGGACGACCTTCTTGAAGCAGAACTGCACCGATTCCATGCTTGCTACTATCCACTTGAATCACAACTTCTTTTGTAGCATCAAAATAGGCTAGGCATGGTGATTCTGAAAGGTTTTTCTTTAGAGTGGCAAAGGCGTTCTCGCATTCTGTGGACCACACGAATGGAGTGTCCTTCCGTGTCAAAGCACGGATTGGTTCAAGTGTTTCGGCAAGGTCAGGTAGAAATCTAGACATGTACTGTGTCATGCCACATAGACGCCTCACGCCTGCTACATCAACAGGTTTTGGCATGTCGCGGATAGCTTGCACTTTGGCTTCATCAACCTTTACACCATCCTTTGTGATTCTGTGACCATGGAAGGCAATTTCAGTTAAACCAGTCTGTTGTTTGTCTTCATTCAAGACAATGTTCTTTTCAGCACACCTCTTCAAGGTTTCAGTTAGCTTCCGCTGGTTGTCAACTTGTGCTTCGTCCATTGTTTGTCCACACCCGGCTATGACCACATCATCAACGACGCTGAATACACCTTCTAGACCTTCTAGTGCTTCATCAAGCTTGCGCTGGAATATCTCACTTGAAACTTTGAGACCAAAAGGAAGTCTCCTCCATTGGTATCGACCAAAAGGGGTAATCATTGTGGTCAGTTTGCTGGATGTTTCGTCTAGCCTGACATGCCAATAAGCTTCTCGCACATCGAGCTTGCTGAAAATTTTGGCATTCTTAAGCTTGGGGAGCACATCATCAAGAACTGGCAATCTGTAATGTTCACGTTTAAGTGCTGCATTTAAAGGTTGAGGGTCAATACAGATACGCAATTTACCATTGGGCTTGTGTACAACAGCCATTTGACTGACCCATTCAGTTGGTTCAGTCACAGGAACAAGAACATCTTTTTCTACCAGTCGATCTAGTTCTTTCTTTACAGTATCTTGAATTGCAAGGGGAATTTTTCTACAAGGCAGTACTTTAGGTTGGGCATTTTCATCAATCCTGAGAGTGGCTTCTCCCAGATCACCGAGTTGAGGAGCCTTAAGTTGAGAAATGAAACATTCCTCGTTTATGGTTATAAAACCAAGTTCCTGAATGGTTTTGAGGCCTAGCAGGTTAGTAAAACCATTTGGCACCACAACAAACTTTACTTCAGACTCTACACTTGTGCAGGGATTCACAACCCTTAGTGCTGTTTCCCCCAGAGGTCTTAGGTTAGTTTTGTTCCACATATTCAGACGCACTGTTGTTGGAGACACTTGGTGTTCCCTTACATGGTTCTGACAAATGGTGTTCACGTCAGCTGCACTGTCAAGTTGAAATCTGACAGGATGGTCATTCACAGTTAAAGTAGCATTGATACTCTCTTTCTTATGGCTTACGGCCATGAGCCATTGGTCATCATAATCATCATTGCCATCTTGGGAGTGTGATATGGCATGTACTTTCTTGCATTTGGACTTAAAGTGATTTCAACCCTTACACTTGTCACATGTTTTCCCCCATGCAGGACATTTTTCTCTGTTTTTCTCATGTTCATAACCAGAGAAATTACAGCTAACTTTCATACCTTCATTGTCCTTCTTCGCATGTCTGCTGCCACCTTCAGATTTCTTATTGCGAGGGACTCTTGGAATGGGTTTGTGAGCCACTTTGTTCACTTTAGTTGCTGAATTGGAGGAGTTTGAGTTGTCTTTAAACTCCTTAACTTGCTTGGTAGACTGTTCATAAGCCCTACACACTTTCACAGCTTTCTCGAGGGTCAATCCATCAACCCTAAGGAGTAACTCTTGGAGTTTTCCGGTTACAGTAAACACGATTTTATCTCTCATCATCCTGTCTTTCTCTTGGAAATTGCAGGACGCTGCTCTCGTTTTGAGTTCCGTAAGGAATTTATCAAGCGGCTCTTGGTATGGAGTGTTCCAAAACCTATGTGACTCGAGGACTTCATTATCTCTTGGATTACAGTAATTCTCTAAAGCTTCCAGAACCTTATCGGGCTTGTGTTTATCCTCGGCATTTTCCCACACAATGTTGTCATACACTTCTAACACTTGAGGACCTGCACAGTTTAAAATGATTGCAGTTTGTACCTTTCCTTCCTTCGCGGATGCACCAGAAGCAGCTAAATAGACCTCCATTTGACGCTTCCATCGCCTGTAATTCTCGGGTACGTTTCCTGAATTCACCTCTAGCGGGGGTGGAATTCTGAACTGTCCGGACAATGACGTCGCCATTTGCTTAAACTTATCCCGACGCTGCCACCATGTTGATTGTCTCGCAAAACGGCGGAGAATTAATAGGCGAGGAGTAAAACTTGCTAAAGGTTTAATAAACAACAGTCGCCATCTTACATCGAGCACATGGTCAAACTACGATCGCAAAGAGTCATGGTTGATCATATGAATGTAGGCATGCAATACGGATGTAGCCATAGTATTACCAACATATCAACATTACTTATTCAATGTTGGCACGAAGAGTCATCGAAAACCTTGCACCTTTACTGAACTGGATCCTGTATTGCGTTAACTTTGATGAATGTATTGACATTTTCAAGTCTCCCTCTTGCCCTCTTCATCTTCCGTCTCGAGTAGCTGATCTGCTGAGTGAAGACTTCATTGACCTGCTTAGGTGTAGGGGTTTCTTTGCCATTGGCCATGCAAAGTGACAATAAGTACTCTGAAAAACAAATTGAAATCAAACAGATAATTAATTCACTGAGCTGCTGAGATTGGCAAGAGTCTCACATGGAGACGTCGGAACGAACATCACGTGACTGACTACGTAAATAACATTGAATTAATTCTTCACTGAGAACTAAGGTAGAAGATATAGAAAAACCCAGGATATTACGAACTTTCTAGGTCTGTTTCCTTCAGTACTAGAAAAACAAACCTACGTTGCGGAAACATACGTCAGGCTGACAAGTTACCGACGAACTTCTAGACGCGGTTCGGGGGAAAAAAATTACAGACAAATGTATGGAAAATTAAGAAAAAAAAACCTCTCCTCAGTTCTTCAGGAAAGTCATATGAAACAAAACAGTCGCTATGATTAGAGGTCCTACCTTTTAAGACTTGCACTTTTGCGTTGTCCAGTGGTTTCCTGATGTCCCCTGCCTCCTGAAGCTTGCTAGTAGAGGAAGAACCGATGCCTTGCCCACATGACTGGGCAAGCTCTTCACTTGAAAAAACTAATGGAATCAGTTTTTGTAGCAAGTGAAGAGGGCCTTTCACTCTGGCCTCGTTGACGAGGATTCTTAATTTGATGCCCGGGACGAACACATCGTATCCCTTAAGCAAGCGCACATCTCCCTAATACAAATTGATAAGAAAAAAATCAGAGAATAGCATCTCATTTGACACACCCGGAGGATGTCCCTCATAGGTCGACGTCTAAATCTTCTCATTCAATCTTTTAACCATGATGTCGTTATAAACTAGGGAGACAGAATCGTAATCAATCCCATTATATTTACTTGTTAAACATTGGGAAAATGTCCTTGGAGAGTCAGTAAAGTTCTTAACTTAACAAGCTGCATGAAACGTGCCTTGTAATCGATGCGTTTTTTTGGACAGAAACCATCCAATTCAGTTCTGCATAAAACATGCAGCGAATAAAGGGAATATTGACATTATAACAACTGACGCAGTGACGGATAAGTGATCATGAATTATAGCTTTTATTCTTCTTTGCCTTTTTTACATACTTTTACCTGATTTGTAATCATGTAAATGTATGTTTAAAGCCAGTTCTGCAAGCAATCTGTAAACTCGCATTCACCGTTTGCTATCAAAACAAGCGAAACTGTAATTTATGTCAACAGCGTGCTTTCAGACCTCCTTTTACCCCCCCCAAAATGCACAGATTTGCTGCTGGTTGTTAACAATTAACAAACGCTTACCTCAGATGGATTAAAATTGGCCTTTATAACATAAGACTCAGCACAGGCGGAGACTTCTGGCAGGGCCTGAATGTCTTCCCCATCAAAAAGTCCAACAAGTCTCTTGAAGTAGCCGAGGACTTCATTAGATGGTACTAAAAGTTAACAGAAAGATGCCTTAATAACAATTCAATGGTCTTTAACGATTTTCGAAGCATTTCAAACAAATGGCCATAACTTTAAGGGTAAGTAGCTTCAGAAAGTCCTTTGTCTTTCATGCATCCATAATCGGATTATCTGCTAAATTATACTCTAGAGTAGTCTAGATTACGTATGTGGGTTTCTTTTTTCTGATGTATGGGTTAGGGATAAGAGGCTGAGGGCGGGCTCTACTTCGTAACCAACAAAATTTTAAGTACAAAAAACATACCAGCATATTGGTAACTCTTCAGCTGAACCTTAAGCTCCTCGTTCTCTTTTTCCATTTGTGCAATTTTCTTTTTCAAGGCAGCTAATTCAATACGTGGATCTACCTCGCAATTTTCACTTTCTTCGTCGATTCCTGTGATATCTTCAGTAATGCCGGAGTCATCAAGGAAAGATCCGTCTTCAGGATCGCCGTGGAAGTCTTCTTCATAGTCTGCCAGAGTTACCATGGCTGACGTAAACGCGGATCTTGTGATTCCCAAATCACTAGTCTCGTCTAGATTCACCACACTCACTGAATTCGCATACACTTGTTGCCTCTGTTGTTGCTCGTCGATGAGCTGATCAAGATTTGTTAGTGGTGGCAGACTTGCTAGTTGATTATTTACCTCTAGTGGGGTATGATGCTGTAGAACACTTCGTTCTTGAGTACAACTCGGCTGCGGTTCAGGATGGCGTTGCTGAGGCTGCTGTTGATATGTTTGCTTGGGCTGCAGTTGTGGCAGTTGTTTTGTTTCCTTCGTTGTTGATTCTGCTCTTGTGGGAGTTTTTGTTGCTGCCTCGGAAGACTTTGCGGCATGCCGCATGGTGCTGTTCCGGTGTGTGTTGTTGCTGACTATGTAGTTGCTGCATCTGCTGCTGCTGCTGTTGCTGCTGAAGGTGTGACTGTTGTTGTTGCTGAAGCTGTGGCTGCTGTCGCTGAAGCTGCGGCTGCTGTTGTCTCTGTTGCTGAAGCTGTGGCTGTTGTCGCTGACGCTGCAGCTGTTGTTGTCGCTGTTGCTGAAGCTGTGGCTGTTGTTGCTGAAGCTCTGGCTGCTGTCGCTGAAGCTCTGGCTGTTGTCGCTGTTGCTTATGAACCGGTGCAAGTGTGCGGCATACTTGTCCAGAAGATGTTTCTCAGCTATAGCCAAAGACATGCAAGTGTGATTTACTAACTAGTTTATGCAAAACTTTTTTTCACATTTAACACAATGCAGAACACAGAAACATATCTATTTCCCGCCATGGCACTAGTCTACATTCGTAACAGCCACCTTTGCGCACCGGTTATGAAGAATTAAGAATACAAAAATCAGACCTGATGACAGTCTCAAGAAAAAGGTTCCTGGTAATAGGTAATGTTTTGATCTAGTACGGACCTAGTAC
The DNA here is from genome assembly GCA_019787425.1 of Platygyra sinensis. Classification (NCBI taxonomy): domain Eukaryota; kingdom Metazoa; phylum Cnidaria; class Anthozoa; order Scleractinia; family Merulinidae; genus Platygyra; species Platygyra sinensis. The sequence goes on from JAHPZR010001663.1 coordinate 17,680, forward strand.
TAGCTTCTAAATACCCGAAAAGCATTCCTTTCAATGATTAAAAATTTCACCGATAAGTAATTAATTCCTAGTTCCTCTCAGCCAAAATTTAAATACATGGTAAAGTGCCTTTCAGTTTGTTTTTGCCAAACACTATAAACATGCAAAATTGAAGAAACTGAACATTCCTATACAAAAATTATTTAGACCGAGTGAAATTTCCAAGATATTTTAATTCGTGTTTAGATCATTCAATTGTTTGTTTAACATTGAACACGAACTTGACTTGACTGTTGAAGATGTCGACACAGGGTTTCCCACGCTTATTTCTAAATGGAAATTTAAATACATTAATATTTGTGGCACCAATAACAAAACATGATTGCATAAAAGCAAGAAATGGGGCAAAGATACTTTGGCCTTTGTTAGAATTAACAGCAATGTCTGAAAGGAGGTATTAAAAGAGTATAAGGATATGCAACTATCGTGGAGCTGTGCCGGCAGGTATCAACCGAAGAGTGCGCCATCAGCAACGGTTATACTAATTTGGACAAAATTAAGAGTAGGAGAAAAGCAACAGTAGTTAAGCAGCTTCAAATAGGCTTGAGATTCGCATTTGTACTATAATAAACATGTATTTACTTACGTTTTGGGCACACATGGAGGATAGTTCCAATAAACACTTGCTGCTTTCCCTGAACGTGCCATTTCACTCCTACTTTCTCTTGCTCCTTGAACTCACCCTGCAGTATACACTTAGACTTCGGAACAACACTGACTGTCTTGTCACAAGCAAAATAAGCAAAGGCATATAAAATCTCATCCATTACTTCAGATAGTGAAAAAGCTCCAAAAAATGGGAATAGGGAGGCTAAACAACCCAAATGGTCACAATTTGTACCCAACGTCCTACTCAAACAGTTCGCCAAACAAACTGATTTTAATGTCGAGCTTTCAAAACAGCAGCCAATCAGGGCGTCTCGTGCATTCAGAAGTCATTGGCTGAAAGAAACATATCGACATGCCTCCTCAAATAAGCCAAAAATTTGACCCGGGCCATCGCTTCGAACTTCAAATATCTCTTGTATGATATTCATTTTTGGCTACACCTATTGTTTATCGACATCATTGCTCTGTAGTTGTTCTGTGTCAGTACTGTGCGTCGAGATTAGTCTGTTTGAGTAACGCTCTGCTGTAGCACTGAACAGAATATGTCAACTGTTCCTAGAAACGAAAAACGTTCAAAGCGCCGAAGGATGACCGAGGACGAATCTTTATTTACAGATGTTACCATTTCTCTTTCCTTACCAAATTTGCCATGCACGATCCAGCCGTGTGAATTGGCCTCCAAGGAATTGGGTGTACAACAGGAGGCCACTTTCAGCACAGCATACACTGCTCAGTCTTACTCTCCGTCAAGAGGATCTGAGACCATTGGACACCACGGAGACAACTCAAAGTTTCAATCGGAAGATTTCCCTTATGAACCTTCCCAGCCGCATTACCCAATCGATTTTCTTGACAACGATGAACTGGAACTGGATTCTATGTGGAATGACGTGTGAGAGACACTTATCGCAGAAAGTAGTGAGCATGAATTACGGGATTGGGGGTCAGCTGAGGAAGAAGATGGCCAATTTGAAGAAATTGTTGAACACATGACACTGTCCCAAACAATCGATACCTTATCACATGAAACGACGAGCTTGGATTCGGGGAAAGAGCCACCAGCACCGAATAATATCAACAAGTTGTCTAGTGAACAGGAAAAGTTGTACCCCGGGGCCCAGGTGACCGTAGGTGCAGTTATGGTCCTTCTTACCTTATATGCGATCAAATATGACCTAACCGGGGAGGTGATAACTCGCCTATTACAGTTTATTTCACTTTTACTTCCATCCGGAAACATTTTGCCAGATACACTTCGAAAGTTTAAAACGTTTTTCAACAAACTAGATGGCCCAGTAATTTTGCATCACTATTGCAGTTACTGTTTATCATATGTCGATAAGAAAGCAGCTACTTGTCCAAATACTGCTTGCATAAAAGGACTTTCATCTCAACATGCCAAAGCTTACTTTATTGAAATACCAGTGGTTTATCAACTTACAGAATTTTTTTCTAGAAATGGTTTCTATAGTGACATACAATATTGTTTTCACCGAACCAAGAAGCATCCCGAAAACGTGGAGGAAATCTATGACGGCGCGCTTTACAAGAAATTGTCCGGAAAGGGAGGATTGCTGTCCTGCCCTGATAATGTTTCATTTCTCATGAATACTGACGGTGTTCCCGTATTCAAGTCCTCTAAAGTTTCCATATGGCCATTGTACCTTGTTATCAATGAGCTCAATTACAGGAAACGCATGGCATATGAGAACATGATTTTTGCAGGTCTCTGGTTTGGAGAAAAAAAAGCCAGCTATGTCGACTTTTCTCAAACCACACTCGCACTCTTTTGCAGCACTTGAAAAGGGTGTTCACGTTAACTCACCGGAGAGAGGAAACTTTCTTTACAAAGGAATTTTGCTTGCTTGCACTTGCGACCTTCCAGCCCGTTGCTTGCTGTGCAATGGTATGCAATATAACGGTGAAAATGGCTGCTGGAAATGCTTACAACCAGGCCAAACTGTGAAGACAGGTGTTTGTGGTCACTCCAGAGCATTTCCCTATCAAGAAGATGATCCTAAACGGCCAATTAGAACTTCAGAAAAGGTAAAAGACAACGGATTTGAAGCTGCCAGGTGCCAAAAACAGGGTTTAAATCCCTATGTTGTGAACGGAGTAAAAGGGCCATCGTGGCTTTCTTTACTACAGCACTTTGACTTAGTGCGAGGCATGGGAATTGATTACATGCATGGAGTTCTTCTTTGGTGTCCAGAAATTACTTCTGTCATTGTGGTTTAGTCCTGCCTTTTCAAAGGAGCATTTTAGCATATCCTCCAAAGTGGAGAAAATCGATTGAGAGGCTAAATCAGATTTCACCAACCTTTGAAGTAAAGCGACTTCCACAGTCTATTTCCGAACACTTAAAGTACTGGAAAGCTAGCGAGTTACGTTCATTTCTTCTGTTTTACGGACTTCCTACGTTATATGGCCTTTTACCTGACAATTATTTCTCCCACTACACATTGTTCGTTAACGCCATTTTTCTTCTCTTGCAAGATTCAATTTCTGAAGCAGATTTGCAAGAAGCTGACAGACTCCTTGATGGTTTCTGCAAGTCCTTTTCGAACTTATATCAACCACGTTTCTACACCTTAAACGTTCACCAGTTACTGCATTTAGTGGACGATGTCAGAGACCTTGGACCACTTTATACACACAGCTGTTTTGCATTTGAAGACAAAAATGGATTTCTCTTAGAGCTTATCCATGGAACGCAGTTCATTGACAGCCAGATAATCTCTGCAGTATCTATAACCCAGAAACTACCCGAACTTTGTGAGAAGTGTATCCCTAAAGGATCTGAAATTGATCTACTTTACAAAGACTTGAACCGCGCTAGTAAATCTAAATTTAGGACTGAAATTCTTTCAAATATCTATGCCTTAAGTGCAACATATCAAGTGTGTTTAGAGATTGCAGAAATGAATGCTCTGGAGAAATATCTTGGGTTTTCCTGCCCCATAGAACGATTTTGGGCATTCAATAGACTGGAAATTACGACTTCGTCATCCGTAATTTGTGGCCTGGCGTACAAGCGTCTGCGCAAAAGAAATTGCGCGGTTGTTAAGTATCGTGGGAAAAACACGTGGATGTTTGCAATGGTGAAATTCTTCATCAAGTACGAGTCATGTTCTGTAAAAGAGCCCACTTTTCTTGCCATAGGTCACCCAATTTTGTGCAACAGCTACAATCCAAAGATACATATCAATCGAGTCACATATTTTTCTCTCGAGGAGATAGTTGTGCTGAATATCCAAGACATTTGCACAAACTGTTTATACGTTAACGTGGCAGCGGAAGGAAGACAAGAGGACTCGATGGCTTACGTGTGCGAGTTTCCTAATAAGAACGAGCGTGATTAAGAAACTAAAATGGAAGTAAATTTATCTATTTCAAGCACTTAAGAAAGGTTAGCCAGGCATGAATTCCTCTTGACCTAAAAGCACAGTTTGTTCCTTTATAGCGGCCTTGATGTCCGCGGCCTTGATGACAGTACCTCAATGCGTTCTCATGCTGTTTGTTGCCCCAACCATCGTAGCATTGTGCTCTGGTTTTATGTCTGCCAATCGAAGGTATTCTTTCTTCTCGGTAAACTCGCACATCATATACCAACTGCCTTTATGTTACTACATCTGCACGGCATGAATGATTTGCAAGATAAAATTTCCCAAATTCTTTCACCTCCGTGCTGCGTTAAATTTATTAGGTTTTGCAATTATAAAACCAGGAACATGAAACATCCTAATTTTGTTTCACCCTGTCTTTTTCTAATATCATCACATCACTTGATGTAACTGGTGTGCTCGCATTGTAAATACAGAAACGGATATAAACGAAGCTTATTGTAAGAGATCATGTTTATACATTTATTTGGACCGTGTGCGACATAAGTTAATTACACGGTACGGAGTGATTTTCGCTAAAACAATTACTAGCGTTCAAAGTAAACATGCAAATCAATTGTCTTCGTGAACGGCTCTGCTGAAACACTGATTTTATTGTCGGTCTGTTTGGAACGCGCTCAAAGCCAGCCATGTTATTGCCGATATATCAGCATGACAAAAGTCGAGGTCTCAAAACACAGAGGCTAACGTCGATTTATGGTTCCATTCACGGTCATAATCCAGCCTGACAAATGTAACGTTAGTCATCGTAAACTGACGTAAATCAGACTCGCTCGATCAGGCTAAATTCTGGTCGTATTACCGCTCAAAACATAGTGTGACAAATGTCTCGGTCAACTGCTGTAGCTGGACAAATCTGGTGTCTCGCTTTGTCTCGTTCGACTCGCGCCGCAAAAATAACATTATGGCCAGATTCAAGCCGGATTCTTGACATGTCAGGCTATAAATTTTTGTACGGGTGGCTACCTTTAGCGTGCACTTTGTACAATTACAAGCCACAAGTTTACAAGGTACTGCTGTGTTAAAGTGTTGTTAGCCAAGAACCTCAGACTTTGCTATTTGTGCTTTTAGAAATGTTTCCAGACCTGTCTCTGGGCTCATCTACAAGGAGTTTACCATGTTCTCACATTTTCTTGCATCACAGCTTGATGTAACTTTGTTTCGTTTGCCTTGTGGCCCTTCAGTGGTAGCATCACAACTTGAATCTTTGATTCTCTAAACTGCTGATGTATCATACGATTATAAAGCAGTTGTCTCTGAGGTGAAGTAGGGTCATGCAGATACATGTGTATTTGGAATAAACTTGCTAACATAGTTGACCATACCCAACAGTCACTGAACACCAGCTTTGTCAGTGGGGCTTTGCTTGCCAACTACGGCCCTGACTTGGTTGGGATCAGTTTGTCAGCTGTCCCTTGTGAAAACATGACCGTGAAACTTCACTACTTCCTGCTTGATATGGCACCTGGACTTCTTCAACAACTGAGTCCCACATACACCAAGTGTTAATGTTGTTGAATTGTATTGAAGTTCTAACAAGTAAAGGGTATAACTGTTGAAAAATGTTGTCAATACCAGTAGTAAATTTGCATACACAATCTGGATCTTCAAGTGGCTGCCAGGATGAATTTCTAAAGAGAGTTGTGTGATAGTTCAAGTCTGCACATGACAATATACAGTACATGTTGATCAGGTGTTGGTATAAAGTCAATTGTCATGTTAATGTCTAATAAGTGGAGAGTGATCCACATTCTATGACTTGGGGTGCTTCACTTCACTTGCTAGATTCTTGTGCTCAAATCGCATTGTGTAGACATCTCTTGTTGTCCTTAGTGTCATAATTCTCCTATTCAAACTTTAGCTGTTCGAGGTTCAAGGGCCATTGTTCAATCAACCAAAACTGGGAATCAAGACCTCTGGGAACAAGTTTGTTATTTAATTTAATAAGGCTTTCAAGTTGATTTGGAGACGGTCAAGCAACTGGCACTTCTTCTGTCTTTGAATCTTCTTGCCTAGACCTGTTTTTAAAACCAACAAAACCAACATCTTAGTATAATAATAACTATACGTTATTGTTATTTGCAGAAGAGTCTAATTGTTACACTGGTGCACTGCTGATAATTTCAAGGTAGTACAGATTAACTATGGGGGTCGATGCAGTTTTGGAGAAGATGGTGTGTGTGGCATGGGGTTGTAGAAGGCAAAAGTTTCTGAATTCCCAGCAATGGTTTGATCATCGAAGTCAGAGTGTGGGTACTGTGTGGCTATTTAGATGTACATATCGCCAGTTTTCTCAAGGAAAGCATAGTAGAAACGTTGTATTTCCAGAATGATAGATCTCCTTACCATTAAAGTGTCTATGAAGTAAAAAATAATTGCTGCTTATTTGAAAGGCCTTTCAAAGTATAGAAGAATGGCGTTTTTCTTTTTAGAATACTTTTTTTGTTTTAGAGATATTTACGTTTTTGTGAGTAAAGTGATGACGTCATTGGTGGTTTCTCTGAAACAGTACAACACTCAATCAATAATATCTCTACAAATATTAAAGCAGTGTTCTTCAAACTTGGCATCGTCTGTACATCACAAAAAAGCAAACTGACACCTGTCATGCCATTGCCATGACAACAGTTATGCCGCTGGTCCTGTTTTAATTAAAACTAAAATTCCCAGAGTTTATCCTAAGCAAGGATCATCCACTCAAAGCAATGTAGTAGGGATAGTTAAGGCAATGTGGGAACCATTTGTGTGCCGAGCTAGACCCTCTGTCTCACTTTAAAAGATTGCAAATGGGGATATTTGGTTTCTCACAGAAAGAGACTGGAGCCGAGAGTGTTGCCATGGCAACAACATAGTAGGTGTCATTCTGTTTCTTTTGTGATGTACGTCTCGGGTGCCAAGTTTGAAGAACACTGCTTCAATATTTCTAGAGATATTCTTGATTGAGGGTTGCACTTTTTTAGTGGAACCACCTATGACGTCATCACTTTCCTCATTTGCATAATACAAAAAAGTAAATATCTCTCAAAAGAAAAAAGATATTCCCAAAAGGAAAACGCCATTCTTCTTTACTTTGAAAAGCCTTTCAAATAAGCAGCAATTATTTTTTACTTCATAGGCACTTTAAAAATAGTACTGAAAAGTTGGTCATTTTAACTTTCCATAGCCGATCGCTAAGAACTTCAGAAACTCCAAAACCTTTGTAACACAAACTTTATAATTTCTTCTTAGTTAATCTTGTACAGATTTTTAATGGTGTCTCTAAACTTATCAGAATCATATTTCGCACAAATCACTGCAAGGTTCAGTTAACAAACGGTAGGACATCTAAACTTCAGAGCTGGATACACAAGTCCAGTAAAACTAAAACTGTCACACCTTAAAAAACTAGCTAAAATTAACATAATATTATGCAACCAAAAAGAAAAAATGCTTGTGAGAACAAAAAAATGCATACACACAAAAACTAATTAAATATTCGCTACATCTCTTACCCCAAACAGGGACCAGAAAGGAAACTGTTAAACATGCATAAATGTAAACTACAGAACAAGTATGATAAGTTGTCCTTTAAATGTCAATACGCTCAGACTCTTAGAAATTCTTCACAGTTGTAAGTCGCAATATGATGAACTACAGGCACAAGAGTTTCACTTCTGTGCACATTCTAATATGCACAGTTTGGTTATGGGCCTAAGAGAAGTTCCCAACTTAGTTTTAACTTGCGCTATGCGCACAAGTCCATCAACCTTGTTTGGGTAGATCTCCAATACTCTCCCCAATGGCCACGAACATCTCGGTGTTGAGTCATCACGACTAGAACCAGGTCTCCAGCGGGAAGGGAAATGGGAGAAGCTTCTTCCATATTTTAGCTCAGATATGATATAGGCTGCTTGCATGCATACCTCCATGTATTGTTTACCTTAGTTTTCTATCATGCTTTGTCATTTGTTTTGGTGATTATGTAGTATTGCTTAGTTGTTATGTTTTTAACTTTAACTGTGAGTAATATTGTTATTGTAGGGTTGAGTAATTTGTAATAGTTATGTTGTAACATTTAAGTGTCAGAAATCAATAAAAATCACTAAATTACAAAAAATAGGTCTCCAGCATCAACATTTCATCGAAACTCGGACCACTTCGTAGGCTTCTTCAACGAGGGCAAATTCTCTTTAGTCCACCAATAGCTTCTTGCAACTCTTTCTCTCCACTCATAAGGTTAGTACCATTGTCTGTTCTGGTTACCTGCAGCGATCCGTGCCTTGCGATAAACCTTCTAAGGGCGTTAAAAAATGAACTGATTTTCAAACTATGGACGACAAAGATGTGTTTATGTTACAAGTGTTTTTCCACCATCATTTACTTGCAGAAGGTTATTTTAAGTAGTAAAGCGAAAAATTTAAATGAGCTACAGTGTATTGTGCTAAGTAAGTAAATAACTGTGGACGTAATTACTACACAAAATTTATTCCCTCGAGCATTTCCCATTTTTTCTTGAGCAGATTTGAATTGTTTAATTTAAAAGAGATGTACTTTTCAGTTTGATATTTGTTTATCAAAAGTCTTTTGAAGTGGCTCAAACATGGTTTTATTTTATTGCAACGGCATGGCCACAAGTACGATTTTCCTAAAATAAGTATATAATTTAACAAATCCATCTTCTCCTTTGAAAGCTGTAATATAACGTCGCCGTATTCTGGCATGAGGCTTTGGCAATTTTTAAGTTTCCTTAAAATTTGTCCATAGACCTCATTCCAAAAAGATATTGCAAAGGAACAGTCAAATAGTTGCCCTAATAACTCTTTTACTTCCAGGAAAATCTCCTTGAAACTCAGCAGATATGGGTAGTATGACTTTGGAGGTGGTTTGGACCAATTTTACCCATGAGTTCACCCTATTAACTCTTACTTCCAGGAAAAATCTCCTTGGAACTCAGTGAATATGCGTAGTATGACATTGGATGTTGTTTAGACCAATTCTACCCAATGAGCTCAATTTATTTTAAATGCCAATACATCTACATTGCATTAATATTGCACAAAAAGATTAAGGAGTTATTAAAGTCTGTGATGGACAAACGTCTTCAATGTCCTATTATTTACAAAGAATGACTTGAAAACTTCACTTGTTCCCAGTACACCTAAATTGCAAAAATATTGCACACAAAAAATACAGAATTATTGTGTGATAATGGAGAGACCTCTTCAATGTCCTATTATATACAAAGAATGACTATTGAAAACTTCACTTGTTCTCAATACACCTAAATTGCAAAAATATTGCACACAAAAATGATAATGGACAGACATGCATCTTCAACCGAGTACAATTCTTGAAAAATTAACTAGAACGCAAGAGACAATAAATTTATATGATTTTCAAAAATGGGTCGAGCCTTATAACTGAATAGTAAAGTCCATGGTATCTCGGAAATACGATTCACTAGAAGCTGTGAAGTGCTCCTTACTAACACTGTATTGATAAGGTCCTTTTGGGAGCAATTGGTACTGTTTTGCAAGGGAGAGGTAGTCACAAGAATATTTCTGCAGATTTTGCATACATGTATGCGTTATAGGAAATATTTTGTAATGTTCTGCAATCCACAGAAATTAAGAATGCCTTTTTGTCCAACCTAAATAACTTATCAATAAAAGGTCATTCAGGATTACACTATGATGTCAAAGCCTGCTGGATGAATACGAATTGTGGGAAATCCATGTATTTCGCTGTGACATTGACTTTAAATAGTTCCAAATGTTATTGCTGTAGCAAAGCATTGTGATAGTTCATGTACATCTGATGGAAAAATCTGTATTCATACAGTATCAGGAACTACACAAGTTAGTTCGCCTAAATATTCTTTTTTTAAGGTGAGTATTGAGAATAAAAACATCTAAATCAAACATAGATGGTTTGCATTGCAGAGTTCAGGAGTGTATGCAAACAAAAATCAACTATTATTGACTGCCAAATCGTTAAACTTTTGATCACTGTTTGGGTCACATGCGACCACAACATGCCCCTTTATATTTGTGTTTGTAAATTTTCTCTCGCATAATCGGTCACTGGCTTTACTTCTTCGTATAAAGTGCATTCTAATGGAAAAAGGAAACTGATACCAATACTATTTTGCATGTACTAAAGAACACAATAGAAACCATGTTTTGCTGCTTCATGTTCCCAGCAAACTTGCTGAGATTTACATGTGGCCATGGCCTTCTGTCTCGAATTACGCCTGACAGGTAACACTTTTGACAGCCAACTTCTGCAGAAGACCTCTTCAGAAGATGTGTTTTAAAAAGAGTTGATGTTTATTAAACGTGAAAAGTCCTTGCCTTTTCATTTCTTCAGGATGCACTCTTGCCTATACGTGAGTTGCACCAGAACATTGTTTGCTTCTAAGCGCAAACAAAACGAATTTCGTTGATGCCAAACAATCTGGCAACGACGAGCAAATTTTACAGAAATAGTGAAAAATATGGATATCTTTTTCAGTATATGAATTATGCTTTAGTACACTTGAGATACAAGTTACACAAAAACACCGGTCACGCCTGATTTTATTCAAGTTACTTGAAATAAAGGCACTTGCACCGCACATTTTTCTTGAGGCAGATGGTCCACTACTGTTTATGAGATAACTGAAAGTTGTGTATAAGAAGATTTCAACCGTCAGCTATTAATGTTTAGAAGCCATTTGCATATCTGTTCCCCTGCTTTACTCATTTCGTTACATTCACGAGTAAAAATAAAGGATTTATTGATCGGTTGATCGTGCAAATTTCATGTCAAATTTTTGAAAGGGTTATCGATTGTATGCTTGGAACGGCAAATGATAAACTGTCGAGGCTGTCATATTTAATTTAGATCGGAACAAAGTCCTGCACTAGCCGCGGTTTTAGTTCCTTGCTTTCTTGAATTGGTAGCAAGGAAATGAAAATGAAAGTAGAATGATGGTCAACTCGTGGACAGGTTGTCTAGAAAATGGAGAGGTCGGATGATACAAATAAAACCAAATTATTTCAAAATTAACAAAGTGTATTTCCATGGTTCAGCTTTAATGAGCTTTCCAGATATTTTTAAAAATCTCTATCACTTCATTTCAAAGGTGACCAGAAGAGACTACAGGGACGCTCAGGTCCACCTTTTCAGAATGAGACATATCACAATAGATGCTCTTGTTATTTAATGAGAAATAAATGGCCCTGTTCTCTTTAGTTTTACTCTTTCACACGACATGCTGGTTAGCGGTTATGTATTCAAAGAGCACTGAAAAATTCAGTTATCTTTGGATTTGCTATTTCATCGTCAGTGACAGTGCATTTAATCACAAACAGGCAAATGCAGAACGGCATTTCATTAGTTTTGCGGTAAACAAAATAAAGTTTCTTTACAGTTTCATGTTTGGCCCATTAAGCATGCACTGGTACATAATTATGTTGTGGTTTAATTTTATCCTTGGTTTAAATTTTATTTTCCTTTGTCTTTGGGTATGGTAATGTGCATGTATGATAATGAGTTTAAAATGAAAGAAAGTAAAATCTTAACAAGGATAAATATAACATGACACTTTTCAACAGGGGTGCCGTTTTAGCTGTTAAATGTCTCAAACACATTGGAATTTTCTGAAATTTACTCCAAAATTGCCACTTTAGTGTTCTTGCAAGTCATGTGTGTACTGTTGCAAGAAAAGAAACTGGTAACTTTTTGAGCAGTGCTGTAGAAATGTATTAAAGAATCAAACTTTATGGGTGAACATCTCTCCTGACGAATACATCCACCCATGGCAATTACCCAGATCAAGGTACAAAGATTGGTAATTGGTAATTGCACGAATTGGACACTCCCCTTGGGGCTTTTCAGGACCAATTTTACAATGTTTCCTCAGGCTATTTGGTGAGATCGGACGTCAGCTTATATAAGGCGCCTCAGGCTGCCGCTATCAGTCCATTATTGATCTCAACCGCCCGACCCATACATGTAGAGATAGACCACGACACCGGGAACTATGTCCCCTACTCTTTTCGACAAGTGCGTGGGTTCTTTAACGTCCCCTGCTAACCATGAAACACTGAAGATGCAGGAGACGGGGCCTACGGTTTATAGTCGTTATCCGAGAAGACTTGAATGTCTAACCATTTGAAGATATAATTACAAAGGCAGCACATTCTCCTCAGTTATTTTAAGACCCTGAGTGTTGGTCCGATCTAGGGCTCGAACCCTTGACCTCCCGCACAGCAGACTGGCGCCCTACCAACTGAGCTAACCAGGCGGCGGAATTTTGCAAGGAAGTTCTTGCAGTAAAGGCTAAGAAAATTATTAGAAATTTGACAAAACATGCATGAAATTATTTTCTAATTTCACTTGCATTATTTGATCACACACACCAATTTTTGTCACCAGGTAACTTTAAAAGGTGCACCAGTAATTAGGTCTAAGAATGCAGACTTGCCAGCATGTTCATGTTCTTGTCCTTCTGGGATAACTATTAGACCTGGTTCCTCGTAGTATGCATCTTCAAAACCTGTGAGAATAAGCAAATGTATTCTGGCACATCTGAATAATAAATTGTATCAGCAGCCAATAACCTGACAAGAGACACACCATTACAGGTACATGTATCACAGCTTGATGTTGCACTCGCTCAAAATTCAAATAAATTTTGGAGTTTGTAAAGCTTTGCACCATCTGTACACAAAAGACTTATGGTGGCTCGCAGTGGTAGACATTCCTGTGTTACGCATTCTACTGCAGCTACACCAATAATGCTGAAGAATACTTTTTAGCACATCTTTGTGTAGGTTTTACCAATGAACCAATTGAGGCCCCTGTGATGTCAAAATTCATTGCCATGGTAGCATGAAAAGAGGTCAAAAATACCCTATATTAGACCATTTTAGGTTAATAACTTAAAAACTACCCAGTGAGAGTTTTTTGTTTTTGATATATGTTTTGTTTAATCCTCAAAAGAAACATTTCTGCAAATTTTAAAAAATTCTGTCAACAGAATTCGTAGTCTTTAGAAACAAGACAAGTTTCTTTAATTTAACAAACATGTTTCGATGGTACATCCATCGTGGTCAGTGTAATGGTTGTTGATACAAGTGTGGAATTTTATAGCGTGCGATTGACAATGTAAGCGTTATATTACATTTTATAACATGCACATACATATTTGATTTAAACTTTAATTCACGGTCAAAATTTGGAGAATTTTGAAATATTAAAAGCTGTTATTGCAAAATACTACATACAGATCATGCCATTATTTGTTTGTAATGAAAGCCAAGAAATATTCGGTGACAGATGAGACCTTTATTTTGTTATGGTTGAATAAACAATCACAGTTTGCATTTGTAACAATGTTCTTATGTCAATGAAAAAATGAATGATTGCCAGGTTTTTGTGGAACCAGCACAAACCGCTGAAGTCACACAATGTGAAATAGTTCAGTGAAAGTAATTTTCAATCCCAGGTTTTGCAGTCAGTGCAGAGGCAAAACAAAACCTTAAGTTGAGACAAGGATTGGTAAGCTTCTTCCAGAATTTAATTGCTGCCTTGTTGAAAAACACCAACTTCAGCTCCGTACTTTGTCATCTGACAGCCATGAAAGCGGTGGACTACTGTTTGGGAGGCTGGAGTTGCTGTATGGTTGTGCTGAATGGAAACTAGAAAGAACTGGACAGGAATACTGAGTTACTTTGGATTTTGATTTTTCCATAGCTGCTCTTCTTGAATGGTAAGTGCTTTTGTTGCATTTGATCATGAAGAGCTCTTGCTTTTCCCTCCAGGAGCTGTCTGCACTTGACAAGCTCTTGGTCCTTTGCCCTCGATATTTTGCTGTCATTATGTTTGAGGTGTCTGTCGAGGGCAGCTAACATAACCCGTAGGCTGTCTGGCTTGTAGTCGGAGTCATTGCTTTTGTGAATTTTGGCAAAGAAGCGCGAGAGACATTAGTCCAATTCTTTAGCTTTGTATTTACAATGTTATGGCTGAGGCCCTGTGGCGTAAAGCCCCGAAAATTCCCTTGGTGATAAAACTGGAAAACCAAAAGCTGACAATAACCCCCAAACTAACAAAAACTGTATACACATACCCCTTCCCACAATCCCACAACACTCCACTGTAAATTAAAACAGCTAATATTTATTAAGATAATTACAGAAACTAACAATAACGATAATACTATAAGCTAAATTATTTACCTTAATTAACTACAGGAATATAATAATTTGAAACTACAGGACACTAAAATAATGTATTTAAGAGAGAATTGCTAAAAAAGGTAAGCTTTTACTAGTGCACTTCAGTTCACCTTTGCGTCCCTGTCCTTTTCCTGTCCTCAACCCAACAACGTTCCACCAACAAACGATCAATAAACCAAACTCGCGATTCACAAACCAAACGCGTGTTTAACCCCAGTTTCCAACTTCTCATAATTCGGTCTTCGCTCAGATTTTCCTTGACCCAGTTATCTTCACTGTCTTACTGCCTGACAGAAGTTAATCTTCTCCTTTTCCTTTTTTTTTTTCTTTCTTCATCTACAATCCTCGACAAAAGTCCTTGGCACACCTGGATCAGATAACTGGAACATGTGTTGACAAGCTATTTTGAAAACAATAACTAATGGCATCACCGGAATAAGGAACCCCCTTCCCCCCCAACAATGTTGGGAACGAGCAATGACAACTTCATCACGATAAACAACATTGAATTGGGGGAAGGGGTGCGAATTGATAAATTTCCTTCACAGATACTGCAAAAGTGGGCAAGCGTGCCAAGACTTTTGTCGAGGATTGTATTTTTGGGGGATACGCTATACAGACTAGTTTGCGACTCTCTAGCTTAGTAATGGAAGGGAATTTTACTGCAGTAACGATTGTAATAGTTCGTATATTTAGCTGAAGCTTCAGAATAATCGGGGATGATGCTGGTAGTGATGAGGGGGGCTGCAAGGTTAGTATGAAAGCATCGAGGGGGGAGGGGAGGGGTGGTTGATCGCCACCCAAGCAAATAAATTAATACATTTAATTTGAAATAGCTTAGATTGCCTCTTATATTTCGTTTTTGAGTAGCGTCAATGTAAATTGTGTTTATTTGAGCCAGCGTATTGAGATGAAAACTATTTCCTAAGAATTTGACGCACTGAGCCAAAACAAGGAATATTAAACAGACGCGCTGTGTTTTGGCGCGGAAATTTGAAAACGGTTGTCAACCGACAATGGCGTCGTCTCCCTTGACTGTTTCTCTAGAAACAGAAAGTCAAAGACTTGTTTATCTCATTACATACAGCCGTATAGATGCTACAAAATTTCCCACAAGAGAGAGTTTTTCGAAAGCTGTGTTAGACGGTTGGCAAAATCGTGGAATACGAGTTCTACAATGGGTAGTTTCTTTGGAGGGACATGCAGACAGCGAAGTCTCGTCAAGCGATGTCAGTAATCTCTATCATTATCACATGGCTATCAAACTAAGTAAACGGGCAAGATGACTACAAGTGAGAAATTTTTTGGACAAGAAGTATGGTATTCAAGTGAATTTCAGCGATAAGCATAACACCTACTACAGTGCCTACAGATATGTAACCAAAGAAGACAGTGACGCGTTGCATTCAACAAGTCACCCAGACTTGCGGGATGCTCCAAAGACCGAGAAAGCTATTGCCGCCAAGAAAAGAAAAGGAAAAAATCCTGAGAGAGGTAGCGCAAAGAAGAAAAATCGGAAGGAGAAGCGTTTGTCTATCTACGACGTTGCACAGCTCATTCAAGCGAAGAAGATTACACAAGGCTAGAGCTTGTCTGTTTAGCCGTTGAGCAAGAGCGAGAGGGCAAGACTTCCGTTGCACAATTCATCGCTAACAAAGGAACTAAAGCAGTTGACGAAGCACTTGCTATTGCTAAAGAGTTCGGTGAGGCGGAAGCTAAGTTAGCCCGCTCTAAGAAAACACGCATTCAGCTGCTGGAAGAATGCAAGGATTCGAAATGCTGCGAAGAATGCCAAGGAAGCTGGATTGATGCCGCTCAAAGCCTTTTAAAACGACACGAGATTTCAATTGAAGCGTTTTGTAACGCAATTTATACTGCTCTAAAGGACGGGAGAGGCAAGTATCGAAATATCTATATTTACGGTCCAGCGAACAGCGGGAAAACATTTATTTTGTCGCCGCTAAAGAAGATTTATCGCGCATTTTGTAATCCCGGCACAGGTTCTTTCGCTTGGGTGGGGGCGGAAGACGCCGAAATAATCTTTCTGAACGATTTTCGATGGAATCCAGCTATAATTGCATGGGCCGATTTTCTTCAGGCCTTGGAGGGTGACACTGTGCATCTCCCTGCGCCCAAAACATTTTGTAAACAAGACATCGAGCTCACCAACGATACTCCATTCTTTGCAACAGCTGACGCGCCTCTAGTCCTGGTAAAGGGTAGCTCAATAGACCGTGTAAACACTCACATGATGGATGTCCATTGGCGTATGTTTCATTTCTGGCGCCAGATACCTCAGGCTGAGCAACAGAATTTAATTCCGTGTGCACACTGCTTCGCCAAATTCATTCTGGAAAACAAGTAACTTTCCGTGCAACCGTCGGAAGTGATTTTTGCGTAAACACTTGCACAGTACTCGGCCGATAATCCACAGTACTCAGCCGATAAACATGACTCTTTGGTCGTATTGCCAATCGTGTTACTTAGAAAATTGCACGTATAGGTTTTAAACAGTGATTTTTATTGCTATAAAGTGCATTTAAGCCAAATTTTAAAGGTTTTAGTGGCTTTTCAACAGTACTCGGCAAACAATTGGGAAATTATTGATTCATAATCAATCTCTCTCTTAGTTACTGATGAGTACTGTTGAAAAGGTATTTGATATCGGCTAATTCAGCATTCTAAAGTGTTAATAATTTTGTAACTAATATGTAGATGAATTTGAGTTAATTTAACGAGGCTGATAGCTCGAAATTGAACACGAGAAAACACGAAAAGTTGTGTCGTCAATGTCCGCGCCGCTGACGAGAAATGTTACAATGTTCACTTCCGGTTTGTTTGTGAAACTGTATTCCAGTCAGTTTCTAATAAGTATTACCGCTTTTATTGTTAAAATAAATGACTTGTACTACTATCTTTGCTGGGAATTCACTCTACTTTTGTATTTGCGATTGGGCTTTTTGCACGGTAAAAAAACTAAATAAACTTACAAAGCATAATGCCTTTCTCGTTTTAGTAGTTTGATCGACCTCCTTTGGAGGCGAAGACAGCATCAATGCGCCTTGACATACTTTCAATAGTCCTATCAATAAGTTTAATGTCAATGCTTTCAAGTGTACGAAGAACTCTTCCTTTGAATTGATCGAAAGTTTCGTGAGTAATGTTACATGACACGGCTTCATCATCCAGCAACTTTCGCAACACATGAAAAATGTTCTCTATCGGGTTAAGGTCAGGCGATCGGGGAGGAATTTTATGCAGTTTTGCTTCAACTTCGTCCATGGCTTGACAAGCAGGTCTGCTGTTTTGTGAGGGATCGTTGTCCATGACAAAAAGACGTTGTCTGTTTCTTTTTGGGCCGGCAGCAGCAAAGCATAAATTGAAATGGTCCTTTATGAACTGCGAGAAGAACCGGCCATTCATTTTTTCATAAGGTTCCTTTAAAATCACGCCTTTACCATGAGCAATTGCCACTAGTAAGTGAAGCCTTCGTCCACCAGCCAGATCTTTTGAGCCTTTTGCGGTTATTTGGAGTCCTTCGCCTTGTTTACGCCATACTCTTGCCTTTGGCGATGCTGAGTTGTTTAATGGATTTCACTTATGAACAAAGCAAAGCAACTTCTAGACTGTATATCCTCAGAGTCTGCAAATACTACGGCTTTTCATTACAAGAACTTACTCTGCTGTTTGACAGTCTAATTATGTCACTTTTCACTTACGCAATTGAGGTATGGGCTTCTGCCCACTATAGTAAATATCTCTCTCATATTGATAAGTTCTGTAAGCGAGCTTTACGTTATGGGTATACTAGCAAATACACTCCCATAATGGATGTAATTAAGATGAAAGACAGGCTTCTTTGGGACGAGATAATCTCTGACAGTACAAATCCACTACATGATCTTTTACCAGTTCAGAGAGCTAGGAGCCTCAGGAAAAGAGGACATAATTACATCCTGCCTCCAGTTAGAACCGAACGTTTTAAACGTTGCTTTTTTAATAGATGTCTTTTTGAATTTGTGTAGCTACTTAGTCTTGTATATACATGATGGATTGATATATGTATGAAATTGTAAGTCCAGACGTTTTGTCTCTGGACGTGTTTCTTTATTATTCTTCTTATGTCAATAAAGATCTTTATTATTATTATTATAACAAAAGAAACTCCGTCCAGATAAACGCGATGTCTTCTTTCCAGAAGTTGGGATTACTGGATAACTGACGTTTCATTTGCTTAGCGTATTTGAAACGTTGTCTTTTGTCTTTCTCGTTCAGCATTCCTTTTTTTCGTGCCTGAAGGAAATAATAACCATTCTCATTTAAACAACGGGAAAATGTCCTCTCGCATGCCTGCTGAATGGTGAATCCGCTTTCTTTCATTAACTGTTTCACCGTAAAGTTCACATTCACGGCTCGCATTCTGTTCAGAGTTCGAAACAGGATTCGCTTGTGTCTTTCCGATACTTTCCTAGGCCGTCCTTTTCTTGGCTGAATCTCCTTCCTCGCATTTAGCAGCTGATGACCGCATATTCGCCGAGCAGAACTTTTCGATATTCCGCACTTGTCTGCTATGACTTTAAACGATGCATTAGATTCTCTCCTCAAGTACAGAGCATAAGCTCTCTGTTTATCTGTAATAATTTTGGAGAAAACCATTCCGTTCTAAGAAGCAAAGTACTGCAAACATACAAATTTGCTCTGCTAAACCCAGTGTATAGCTCGTTTAAGTAGCAACTACATACGAGCAGGCCGTGCAAGAAAATAGATTCTCGAAAGATCTCGAGGACTGAAGCTGTTCGACGGCCAAGAGTTCTTACGTGTTACAATAAACTTCACGTATAAGTCTCAAAATATATACAAAATCATAAAACAGGAAAAACTTAAGCACCTAAAACATTAATTTGTTCTGCCGAAGAAAATGCCATAACAAATTAACACAAAACGCGAAGCCTTTTTATAGGATTGTCCTCTCAACATATCAGTCGCATGTGGTCACGCAAATACAATCCTCGACAAAAGTCCTTGGCACGCCTGGATCAGATAACTGCAACATGCGTTGACAAGCTATTTTGAAAACAATAACTAATGGCATCACCGGAATAAGGAACCCCCTTCCCCCCCAACAATGTTGGGAACGAGCAATGACAACTTCATCACGATAAACAACATTGAATTGGGGGAAGGGGTGCGAATTGATAAATTTCCTTCACAGATACTGCAAAAGTGGGCAAGCGTGCCAAGACTTTTGTCGAGGATTGTAGCTTCTTGGCACACATATGCTCCCTGGCAAATGGATTCTTTGTTGTGTAAAGGAATGGTTTCACTGAATGACTCTTCAGTGATGAAAACGTGCTCTGAACCGAATGAGTCTCCGTTACTGTCAAACCTTCAACGCCGGTGACCTTCTCTCAAAACAAGAAAAACCTCTCCATGTGTCAACCTAAAGTCCTAAATATATGCTAACAAGGTGTAAAACCAGGTAAATGGAAAAAACTATGGAATAAAGAATAATTACATGGGATGTTACATAATGAAAGAATATGATTATGTAATAGGTGCTACCGGAACACTAATACTTTTAACAACAGATCTTATGACTAAATTACACCTAAATAAATTTAATCCTAAATACATGTTTTCCGTTACACCTCCCCCCCCCCCCTAACAAGTCTATTTTTGGGGTGGGACGATGCAAAGAAAAAAGGAAAAGGAGACAACTGATGATAAGGTTGGAACTACAAGCTCAAACTCTGCTTAGAGCAACTTTCTACTAGCATATAAGCTACTGGGTGCTCTTCTCCGTCCTTACCTTTCTGGCGCAAAATAGCTCCTAGACCTCTATTCGAAGCGTCAACTTGCAAAATAAATTCTTCATCCCATTGGGGTGGTCGTAAGACCGGAGGTTTTTGAATAGCCTCTTTTAGATTGAGGAGTGCTTGCTTGTGAACATCAAACCATTTCACCTTTCTGGGATTTTTTAACTCTTGTCAAATCAGTTAGGGTGGCTGCTCTGTCAGAAAAATTTGGGATAAACTTACGATAGTAACCAACCAAGCCAAGAAAGGATCTCACTTCCTTCTTGGTTGCTGGCCTGGGGTACTCAATAATGGACTGGATAAGAGCTTTACGAGGTTCGATCTTATCTCCGCCAACACATTGTCCTACAAAATCTACAGTTTTCATAGCAATTTTGCATTTAAAGGGTTGTGCATTAACATTGCATTCTCAAGGTCGATCTAGAACTTGATGAAGTTCCAATAGGTGTTGTTCAGAGGTGGAAGGTGTGTCGACCTCAACATCATCTATGTAAGCATCAGCGAAGTGTAAATCTTTTAGTACCACATTTGACATCATTCGTTGAAATGTGGCTGGTGCTGTCTTCATTCCAAATGGCATCACAAGAACTCATATAAGCCCTTTGAAGTAATGAACGCCGATTTCTCAATTGTTGTCTTCTCAAGGAGAACTTATCAGTATCCTTTCGTCAAGTCCAATGTAGTTATAAACTTGGCAGAAGCAACCTTCTCTATCATCCTTTCCATTGACAAAATTGGATATGCATCCATTTTCGTAACACTGTTTAGCCTCCTGTAATCGACACAAAATCGGATGGTTCCGTTTGGTTTCGGGACAACAACAACTGGGGATGCCCAGGGACTGGTTGAGGGACGAATTATGCCCAACTCCAACATCTTATAAATTTCTTTGTTCACCTCACTTTTGAGTCTTTGCGGAACCTTGTATGGGGAACAACAGATTGCTGGAGAGTCATCTGTATCAATTTGATGGATTGCTGCATTCGTTACATTTGGTTTTCCAGAGAACACATCAGCGTACTCCTGTAGCAATTTCTTCACCTGAATTTTTTAAGGCTCAGATAGAGCTCTTCCCATGTTTCTTCAGACGTAAATTGAGGGACATCCCGTTCATGTGGCAGAGGCATCTCTGGGGACTCTGGCATAACCAACATGGCTATGTCATCATGACTCTGCCATCTACTGAGAAGGTTAATGTGATACATTTGATGCTGCTTGTGTGTTTTGCCTGTATCTAGCTCGTAGTTAAGCCTGTCATTTAACACTTTGGTAACCTTGAAAGGGCCTTGCCAACAAACCTCCAACTTGCTTCCTGGGGTGGGCAATAAGACCAAAGCCTTGTCACCAACTTCCAGACGTCTTTTAGAGCTGTGAACGTCGTACAGATGTTTTTGTGTTCGTTGAGTTTTTGTCATGTGCTCTTGAACCGCTTTCTGCATCACCGCGGGTTGTCTCCTGATTTCTTGGACATGGCTCACTAGGCTTTCGTTAGAAGGGTGTTTCTCTAACAATGTTTCCTTTATAACAGCTTACGGTCCACAGACTGATGGACCATACAGTAACTCAAAAGGAGAATATCCAGTTGATTCGCACAGGACTTCTCTGTATGCAAATAGCAGATACGGGAGGAACTTGTCCCAATTTTTCACCTGCTCTCAGACAAACTTTTTGAGCATCCGCCTCAAGAGTACCGTTGAAACGTTCAACCAGACCGTTTGCTTCCGGGTGGTACACTGAAGTTTGAATCTTGGTAATTCCTAACTGATCATACAATTGCGCAATGAGGTTGCTTATGAAATTAAAACCCTAATTTGAAACCAATTCCTCTGGGATTCCTACCCTGCAAAAGTACTGAACAAGAGCATCTGTGATTGTTTTCGAACTTGTATCCTGAGAGGTATGGCCTCTGGGTAACGCGTTGCATAGTTGACTATTGTTAAAATGTATTTGTACCCTGTGGTTGTTCCAGGTAATTCTCCCACTATGTCGATGGCTATCTTACGAAACGGTTCCATTTCTGGTTTCACTGGATTAAGTGGTGCCCTGTGTGACTTCATCTCTGCGCGCTACTAACTGACTTTGTGGGCAGGTCGCGCAGAATTTATGAACATCAAAGAAAAAAAAAAGAAATTAAAAATATCGGCCCACACCCGGAGTCGATCAGGGTACACTCAAACGGCAGAGATGCTCAGTACCACTGAGCTATGTCAACATGATATGCACGCTCTCGAAAAAATAAACATCCTAATTAGTATCAACCATATTAAAGACCCCA
The DNA here is from genome assembly GCA_019787425.1 of Platygyra sinensis. Taxonomy (NCBI): domain Eukaryota; kingdom Metazoa; phylum Cnidaria; class Anthozoa; order Scleractinia; family Merulinidae; genus Platygyra; species Platygyra sinensis. The sequence goes on from JAHPZR010001663.1 coordinate 40,025, forward strand.
GACAACTCAGCGGGCTTGAGTCTGTACGAGGATTTTCTGGGGCTAATTTGTCCTTTACCAAACAACTGTCAGTGAGTATATTTGGTGTTTGTGGATTTTTCGGACACTCGGGAGTGCCTTTTTTAAAGCCTAGAGGTCACATGTGTTCATTCGTCGGCAAATAGAGTCGCAACGTTTGTTTTGTAGGAAGGTCTTTATGGCTTGTTTTGCACTGAGACTCTTTGCAAACTACACACAACACAGTTAAGCCTAAACAAGATGTTTTGTTCAAGAAGTTTGATTTCGAAGAAATCGGAGTGAATCAACGTAGTAGTTAAAGAGTACATTAATCGTCGCGATCACTGACTGGATCTGGAGAGAGTTTAACATTCACCATTATGGGCCGTTTGTGTTGGACGTTTTTCGACATGATGAACGAAAAGTTGTTGACACAGTTTGTCTTGTTATTTTTCCTTTGATTTCCTTGAAGAAAGACCAGGTGTCCAGCCTGAACGGGAAAGGAGTCAAAGCTGTAGTTTTGGGGCCAGAAAGTTCTGACACGGAAATTAAGGATGCTTTTGAAGGTAAATACAAAGTCCGTGTGTTTGCAAAGTCGGTGTTCTGTCAAGTGGGTTTTGAATACAGACCGCAAATTTAAAGCAGTTTCTTGAACTTTACAAAACAAAAAGGTAATGTACAGTATTACATCCAAGTTTAATTCAAATGTTTGAACCACGAGTAAAGCCACGGCCGATAAATTGACTGCAAAAGCCGTCAGCAAATACCCAAGCTCAGTCCGCACGTGAAGAATTAGTTTAAACATGCTGTCACTACCACGCAGCGAAGCACGTTTGCGAAATTTTGAACACTTTTTCCTTTTTAAATAGCTTTTTCTGCCTCATCTTGAATGAAAATTTATTGTTATTGAACTTTCTGTCGCATTTCTTTCATTTGGTTACCTTTCTTTGGCAAATTTAGGTATTTAGAGTTAACAGTATTTTTGCATCGTGGATTTCTGCATATTTAATTTACAGCTACCTCCGCGGCAGTGTTTGTTTACTTTATTCGCGTCATTCAAGTACAAGTTTTGAGTTTTTCTCAGCTGCTACAAAACACCTGAGAAAAGAACTAAGTGGGCACTAATTTAACACAGTTGAAATACGATTTATCGCAAAATAATTGGCTATTTTTGTCGTCTTTTTTATTTACAACTTTCATCTTTCTTTCACTACGCTGTATTATTTGTCGCACACGAAGAAATTTTCGGATTTTTTTGTCTCTAAATATTGTTGTTTATATATGTCTTTTCTTTCAGATAGAAACACACAATTTTAAATTTACAAAACATGTTTCCGATGATCAACATCCATCGTCAGTTGTGAATACAAGTGAACCGCCAGTCGGTGTTATATAAAGATAGCTAATAAAATGTATGAATACTAATTAAATAACAACGTGAATGTGAGGTAATAGAGAATACAATGATGAGAAGACAATGGGTATTGGACAAGGAAAATTACAATGAAAGTGTTAAATTGACATGATTGACTTGCTTGTTTAATGAGGGTTTTTCCCAACCCATGTGTAAGGCCTCCTTGATTTTTAGTTGAAAAGACGTGGAGGCGGTGTCAAGGATTGAAAAACAATCCTCTGAGCATAAAGATCTGCATGCTTCTGACCCATTAATGTGCTGAAAGATATGCGAGTTCTTATCAGATGTTAAATGTTCACGAACACGTGTAGCAAGATGTCGGTTTGTTTCACCGACATAACAGGCACTACAGCCTGCGCAAGAAAATTTATAAACAACACGGGATCGTGATAATTTGGAAATAGCATCTTTGGCACTGAATAAGTTCTTAATCTTGTATGGGGCAAACACTAGCTTGATGTCCAAGTTTTTACAATAGCATTGTGTTAAATTCTTGATTCTGCGTTGAACATAAGTCGAGAAAGGGCCTACAAAAGGTAATTTGTAATAGTGCGTGCGAATTTCATTAGAGGTGGTTATTGCGGGAGTGTGCTGGGGGGAGGCAAAGAATTTGTTAAGGTATTGTTTAACAGTTCTGTTCACTAGACTGGATGGAAACTGATTCTTTCCGAGAATGTTGGCAAGCTCTTTAATGTTGCTGTGGAAACCGGTCCAGGTGTTATTAATTTTGAATGTCCTGTCCACCAGCGTTCGTATTAACCCAAATTTGTAGGGAAAAGGTGAGAAACTAAAAAAATTGGTGAGAAGGCCTGTGTAGGTGCTCTGCTCACGCTTCCGCAATAACCAACTCTAATGAAATTCGCACGAACTATTACAAATTACAAATTTTTTACAAATTTTTGGTGTCAGGAGTGGGATTCTATTCCCTTGGTAATTGTTGTACAATCACTTCAGACAATCATGCAACACACCAGTGTTAATTATGGCTACAAAAGACTTGGGTTATGATTCTTGGTCTCTGGAAGATTTAAGAACTGAAGCTAGTAATAGATTGATTTGTTTCACTAGCAAAGATGGGATTAAAATGGTGGCGAGCAAGCTTAGGGTGCATGATAAGTTAATGGCTAATCCGGACGATGTGTTCACGGGAGGTGAGGAAATGGAGCAGACTGAAACCGAGGGCAATTTGACTTTCGAGCAGCGATTGCAATTAAAGAACGAGAGTTAATGTTGGAGTTGCGTAGGAAAATGCAAATGAAAGAACGGGAGGCCGAAAGGGAGAAAAGAGAGTATGAAAGACAGTGAGCGCATGAGGAAGAAGAGAGATTAGTCAGGGAAGGGGAACGACTTAGAATTATTAGGAGTGAGAAAGAAGAGTTTGCTGTTATAGAGGCCGAAAGACAAAATAAGAGTTCTAATAAAGCCTAGGTTTATGAAGATTAGAGAAATGCCGGAAGAGGAGGACATAGATGATTACTTTAGAATATTTGACATGACGGCGAAAGCGCAGTCTCTTCCGGAAAGTGGGTGGGTTGGCGATCTTGTTCCTAAGCTCACAGAAAAAGCCAAATCAATTTACTTGGAGATCCCAGACCCCAAATGTCAAAATTACCATGAAAGCAAAACCATCATTATTAAAACTTATCAGCTAACCACAGACCATTACAGATTCAGATTTCCAACTTCAGAGAAACAACCAGAGGAAGACTTTGTTCAGTGGTGGAATCAGACAAGAAGGTATTTGAATCATTCGATGGAAGTTGCAGGGGTTGCTGGTGACGCTGAGATGATTTTGGAGCAAATAATGATCAAGAGACTCCTGGATGCGGTAAGCCCAGAGCTAAGAGCTTGGTTGAAAGAGCAAAAGCCAGCAACTGCAGAAGAGCTTGTAAATCTAGCAAACCTACATGTACAGGCTCGTTGCAGGTAAATATGCTTTGTTTAGTAGAGGGCAGGGTTTTAAACAAAGAAAGGAAATGAACATAAAAAAGGATGTGTCTCTACTCGAAAACAAACCTCATTTGCGTAAACAGAATCTCCTATTGCCCTATGTTAAGAATACAAGGCCTGAAGAAACTTATTTTAAATGTGGCAGGAAAGGGCACATGTCGTTTAACTGTGGGAAGACCCGCAACCCTACCTCCCAGGGGTACCAGTTATGTACGACACCCATTAACCCAACCACTGCAACCGGGCAAGGTGACAAATCGCTGCGAGCTATGACATCCCATGAGCCTTGGCAAAACTGATCTTTCTTCCTCTGTGTGAGAAATATGGCAAGATGAGAATCCTCAAACTGGAGATTGCCCACAGTCAATCGACTCAGATCATCCTAGCAAAGAAAGCCAAAGAAACCCAAAGCAAACAAAGTAGCCACCTGGATAGCAGACAGAAGACCTTGTTTGAGGCGACGGATAGCATTCTTAACCCGGCTGGCTTCCAGAGGCCTCCTGTCACTTGGTGGCCTAGCAAGTATCCTTCTTGCAGCCTCAGCCACCCACTGCATGAGATGATGGTCGATCAGCTGCTGAAAGCTGCTTTTCTTGTGGACCCAGCTAGCTCCATAGATAGCAGAGTTAAAAGAGGGAACAGATCGGTCCTGCTGAATAAGGTGTACCAAGTACAAGGAAAACACTACAGGATCCGCCAGTAGGGAAGTGGCCTTACACTGGACAGCCCATGTCCGCCACGCTTCATGAGCACGGACATAAGTGCTCACTGTCTTTGGTAGAGATTTCACAAGATGCTTGAGTCTAGGGTGAGTCATAGTCTCTCCATGTAACCATCCAGATATGTTAACACCCTTCGGGAAAGGGCTAGAAACTGAAAGAGAAATGTACTGAGTAAAACACCACATACATTTACACCTCATGAAATCGTGAAAACATGACTGAAACAGCAAGACTTATAAGGCTTGCAAACTAGCGAACATGAATTAGGCACACTGGCAACTAGCAGTAGAGGTTCCCCTTTGGCCAACATGGTTAGGGACTATTTAGCCAAAGCAGCAAACAGAGCACTCAAAATCCTTACAGACATCCACATTTACATACACTGATAACCAGCGCTAGTGGTACCCCTTTGTCTAACACAGCTGGGGACTGATCTCCCATAACGGCAACAAACTGCTAGTCACAGTAGTGTTCAAACATAGTGGCTGTCAATATACAGCATAGTCATAAAGCCTGTCGTCTTCAAAACAACAATTGGCCAGTTATGTGCCACACGATCTATCTGCAGAAACCACTGTGTTTCAACACGATTGTTCCCCACACCCAGCTCCCATAACAGCAATGTTGGCTGGCTTAAGATCACAACAGCAGAAAAACGAAGTCCAAACCAGGCTTCATCATAGTAGTTCCACCAAGACGAGTTTTCTATCAAGACAAAACAAAGCTTGAGTGCCAGAATGGAGAAGGAAGGAACACCCGCTGTGAAAATGTCACTAGCCACTGATCCTGATAGGAAGATCCCTTTGTATGGTTGAATCTGTATGGACTGGCTAATGAAGGACTTCCAGATTCCACTGTTCTCAACTAGGAGTAGCCGCCAACTTGCTGAGTGCCACTCGGGAACTATCATTGTGCTATTCTCCCTTCCTGCTGACATGTGCCTCAACACACGTGGAACCAGGTACGGAGGAGAAAAAAGCCAAATTAACGTCACAAGACCAAGAGACCATAACTGCATCTGCTGCCATGCAACCTGGGTTATAATACCTCCTGCAGTACCTCTCCAACTGCTTTGTCTTCAGGCTAGCAAACCTATCAGTGGTGTGGAGACCGCACAAGGCTTCAATGTAATTAAAGCAAGCAGGGTCTAGCATGTAGTCATTAGAATCATCCAACCTTGACAGCTCCTTTGCTCTCGTATTCTCATCTCTGCTAACTTGCTCAACCTGCAGGTTCCATTGACAAAACAATTTCCGCATTCTTGATATCGAAGGGATGGGGCACATCTTTACTCCTGACTTCATCTGCAAAAGATTCCAGCACATGCCTGATGGCAGTCACCTCTCTAAACGTAGAACTTTTTCCACTTTCCTCGTGGGACTAGCTGCCCATGGCTACCTTATCCCTCAACTGCACTGCGAAACCACCCCAGCCTTGCCCACTTTCACCTGGTTAAGTAATAACCTCTACTTTTTGGACTAGGGGACCATATTGGAAAACCACCAGTGTCAAAATTGACCCTCCAAATCTGGACTTCAGCTTGACTCTCATGAGATATCAAGAAAGGCCTGTCCCAGTGAGCTACTTAAGAAGTCGAGGTTTCTCCCTAGAAACGTTCGTCAGGATCTCTACTTTAAGGTCATTTTGCCTTCAGTGACCTATGGTAAGTAAGTAAGTAAGTAAGTAAGTAAGTAAGTAATAACTTTATTTCAACACGATAAAAAGATCAGCATCGCTGGTGGGGTCGTGCAAACAATAATTACGGAGAAATAAAGATTACTAAAACATATATACAATCTACAATTAACATACTATTAACATACTACATACTATGGGGATCTTGCTGTAATTCCGACTTATTTCAGTCCCTGGAAAGACTTCACTGCAGGGCTGCGAGACTCATCTTTCATTTGCCGAAAGACATGGCATCTACTGATGTTCTACAACGGGCCCAATGGCCGACTCTGTTTGTTTATTATAAATTAGCCATTTTTATCTGTTTTCATAAAGCTTTCCACGATAGGTTACCTGTCACATTAATCGACCTGATTTCTAAGAAACGGGTCACAAACTATTCAACCCGGACTTGCGCTTCTCTAATTGTTCCATGCTTCAACACGCGTTACATGAAAGACTCTGTCATGTTTAGAGGCTCAGTCCTGTGGAATGCAGTGACCAACAATTGTGGTGCCCTGACAAAAAACATTCCTTATCGTGATCTCAGGCTAAAGCTTAAATCTCAAGCCAATTTTAATGAATTCAGCTTTAAGATAACGTCTGCATCCACTTGTAATTTTAGAAAAGATGACTTTGTATATACTTAAATTTATATTCACAATTTCATATTTGTAAGCGCTAATTTAGTTCAAACGTTTTGTCCGTATAGCTTTTAGTTTTTTAGTTTTACTAGTAATTAGTTAATTGTAAACGACCCCACAAGCTCATGTAGCTTTAATACTTATCGTTTCAAAATAAAGGCCATCTAGCTGTTTAGCATATGCCCCTGTAGAGTGCCCTAGTCCACAGGCATGCTACAGGGCCCAATGCAAGACCCATAGAAACCAGTGAACCAGTGATGTGTGACAAGTGTTGTGCTGAAATCACAAATTTCTTAGCTACAGTATCATTCCACAATTGTTTCAAAGCATCAACCCTCCTTGGTGGAAACTGGGAAGTTCCAGATCGCAGATCCGTAATAAAGCCCAGAAACTCACCATATTGTACTGGGTTCCACTGACTCTTCTCTTCTTTGGCGACAAAGCCACTAAAAAAAAACGTCCCTCATAACTTCAGCTGACATCCTGACTGCCTCATCTCGGTCCTGGTCTGCACATGCTCCATCAGCCAGATATGTAAACAAACTGAAACCTTTACCCCACCAGTGTTTCATGAGTGCCCTCTGAATCTTGGTGAAGAGGTAAGGACCAGTTGATAAGCCAAATGGAAGGACCATGAATTTGAAAAACCTTAGCTGCCCATTGTAGAATAAGGATTACCTGATTTTAAGCTTTCGTTGCTTTGAAAGGAACTCATGCTGTCAGAGTCCATCAAGGATCTTGGGATAACATTCGACCCTACTTTGTCATTTAAAAATGTACCTTAGTCTCCAAGAGTTTGTGTCTTTAACTGAACCCCCTTTACATTTTTACTTTGGTCTCTTTAAGTCCGTGTATAGCGAGACCTGCAGGTATGGCGAAGAATCTAACCCGAACTGCAAGAGCAAGTTTTCACAAGGTCTTCCAAAAGCGAGGTGTAGGGGCTTTTCTCCTTCGATCAGCTGGCATTGAGATGTTCAAATTCTCGCACAGGAGTTTCAAGACACCAAGTTTGAGTTTACCAACGCTCTATTAATTATAACACAAATTGTGTCCTATTATGAAAAAAATGTAACAATTATCCAATACTTTCTGTGGTCATAAGTTTCATAATGAAAATATGTCCCTTATCCCCAGCACGCCTCAGTTTAAACGCTTGAAAAAGGCTTTTCCTTCGCTCTGACACACAACCTTCAGTGCTGAAGAAAATGTGTCTTGGTCTGGGAAAGACCTTGATAGGGTTATATGAAATGCACATGCTGATGAGAAGATTGATTTTGTATCCTTTAACTCGACCTGAATGATACCTAGCCCAAACTCAGGTAGACTTGGTGACCCTGTGGTAAAGACCAAGAAAGACTTCAACTCCTTGACAGATGCATCTTCAAGAAACTGTAGAAGATATTCCTTGATGTTCTCATCGTTTTGGTTTAAATCTGATGGGAACTGAAGTTGATTCTTGATATCATCAGCAGTTACTTCCCTGTCACCTGCTACGAATAACTCCTTAAAGAGTTCAGGATACAGTTCCATCCTTCTACCAAAGCCCAGGGTCTTCAGCCCCTCCCTTAACTGGTCAAGCACCATCCTTGGTTTGGCTATAGCATCATGTGCTATAAGATTTCTAATCACTCTCATCTTGTCGGCATTCTAAAAAAAAAACAGTCATGGAGAAAGCAAACGTTTTTTCTTGACCTATAAGGTAAGTGAACTTGAGTATTTGAAGTTGGAGACTTGTTAACATCTTACACTATTCAGTTGCTACTCAGTTCCGAGTAAATAACATTTGGGATATCACAGGTTTGATTACTGTCTAGGAATCCGGTATTTTCTTTCTCTCATGCTCATGATATGTGATCATTTCATTGTTCATACGTTCACTGCCACCATACAAAACAAAACACAAAACTGGACCATACATTTCTGGCAACACTGGTAACATGGAAATTAAAACCCTAAAAAGTTGTTGGATTACCCGTATCAGTTTCTTTGAACATAAACAGGAAGTTATTCTTTGCCAGTTTTTGTAATTTTCCTAAATAAGCAAATAAAAAACTTCATCTTACAGTCAGTTTCATGGTAAGTCCACAATCTGAAAGAAGAGTTGTCATTTCCTCTTCATCGAGAGTGGTGACGTCTTCTGCTTCTACAATCTGAGAATGGAATGATTTTAAGCCATAAAGAACAGTATCTAATTAGTGCCAAATTGCCACAATTGAATTAAAGAATGGGATGGAAAATTTGTATATTATTATAACTGTGTGGTAGTCTACCATTCAGTTTCAAGATGACTTTAATCACGCTAACAAGCCAAGGAATTGATAAACTGACGAGAAACAACTTTGTCAGGGCAATGGATATTTCAATGCTTGAAAAGTTACAGTAGGTATTCTGGATTGTGTAATTCCATAAAAGATGACTTAAATACTGGAAGGCTTCAGAAGTTTTCTTTATCGGGAGGGTTGGTTACTAAAACATGTATATTTCCCTTTCCCTGGCAAAGGACTGTTCTAAATTAATGTAGCTTAAGATGACATTGTTACGATGAACAGGGAAAGTGAGAGAAAACATGAATGGAAAAAGTGACAGGTTTATAAATATAACCTAGACTGTAGAGCTCTGTGGTTTGTTGTACAGCCTTGTCAGACGTAAATCTTTCATGTTCATAGTGCTAATTACAAGTGTTCATTACCTTTTCAATTACATGTTTCATCTGTAAGGAACAGTCAGTCAGGGTGAGACCTTTCAGTGCTTCCTCGACATTGCCTTTCGCCAAGTAGTATATGCCTGGGCTAAAAATAGGAACACCTGGCCCCCTTGCAAAATACTGTGCACAATTATTGTGCCCACTAACTTCATGAGGCCAGAGGCAATGGTGTCGCTGTTGTAAATAGGACTTCGATATTCATGCCCCTGAAAAAAGGAATCAGTAATTGCGGCAAGGAGCTGGGTGTAAAACTGATGTACAACACCACCTGTGTCAGCTGCAGGCTGTTTGGTGTAAACAATTTGGAGTTTATTCGCTGGATTAAAGTCGCTGTCTTTATAATATGTTATTGCATCATTTAGTAGATCTTCTTCATCTACTCTCAGCTTCTCCTTTGGGCCATGTTCAAAATTCTTTTGTAGATCATTCAATTCTTCCCTCAGGGAGCGTGGCTTACCAGGATCAGGGCGTGGACTATCTGGCGTATCAAAGGCAGAATCCATGAGATCGGACTTGTCACCAGATGAAAATGTACATGTGCAAGGGTTTAGCAATGCCATTGCTGCCTGGTCCACAGACACCTGGACTTTTAGGCAAGTCTCCAACTCTTTTCTACTTTCATCGGGAAACATCTCTGACAACGTGTCAACAGCTTCCTCTGTAGCAGATGCACTCATGGCCCCTCCCAGTATTGAGGAAATTGATATGGACTCCACATTCTCACCATCACTGCCAAAAATCATATCTCTGGTCAGCTTCACAGTGCATGCTAACAATGGTGGGGAAAGATATTTTAAAAGAGGAGTTCTCTGGGGGAGGGGAGGCACTCCTTATTAATGGGCTACTGGGATGCCGTGCTGGATGGCGTTACATTTTCACTAATGGAATGACTGTGTTGTGGTTAAAATTTATCTTTGTTTACAAATCCAAATTCAATATAGAAACTGGAAGGTCACAGTTACTTGAGTTTCACACATTAAGAAATCATCAGACTGTGATGTAAACAGCGGTTGGAATAAAATTAAAATTGACTCAAGGAGGGTGTGTAGAGTGATCTGCTTGTTTTACACTATAATAAGGAAAAAGAGACAATGAAAAATTCTAAAATTAAACGACTTACCGGAAGTTGATGTTTGATTGGAATTCTTTCTTGTCACCAGTCAGGAACGAAGGAGTTACATAAGAAGCATGCGCATGCTAGCAAGTCAATCTTGAATGCGCACATGCGCTGAAAAGGATGAGGAACGAAGGAGTTGGGTGGGTAGCCCACGTGAGGGAGGGCATGTAATTCCGTTCCCAACTGGTGACGAGAAAGAATTCCAATCAAACATCGACTTCAGGTAAGTCTCGTTTAATTTTAGAATTCTATCTCGTCCCCAGTCTTAGTCACTGCGGAGCTACATGAGATTTGAACGTTCAGGGCATGCAAGCCACCAAGGTAGTAGAGTCGATGGTAGTGGAATACAAGAGCAGTTGAATAGGTGTAAAACACACTTTAATATGAAAAGATAAATGGGGTACATTGTAAATATTTGTTGTTTTTGTTTTTGTTTTTCATGGTTTTGGTACATCAACAAAATGGTCAGCGCAACTGGCCATATAAGAACGATATAGTTTCTTAAGTGGAGCTATTGTTAAAATGCGCTAAAATATGGCTGCCAAAGTTGGCTTGCACTGGTTTGTCGTAGTATCTAGCAAAGGTCCCAACGTTAGACCATCCACCAGCTTTCAAGACGTCCTTGAGGGGTAAACCACTTTGCGCGCTGTATGAGGTGGACGCTAATCTGGCACTATTTCCGGAGAAACAGGTGGTGTCCACTCCGGCCTCCTTTAACGCGGCCTTAGCCCATTTTCTGACTGTAGATATTGTCACCGGTTTGTGGGGCTTGGCGCAGCTGATTAGCAGCTTGGAGTATTGCAACAAAGCGGTTGGGGGTAGGTTAGGTAGGTTGTAAGCAGTCAATTCAATTGGCTGGAGATGTGTCCCCGGCCTGGTCGTCTACAATTGAAGGCTTCGGTGGAAAAAGGGCGTTAGGTTTTTTACTCAAAAATGAAATTTATCAAAAACGCTCCAAATTTCGCATGCAGTTTTGTTTGGGTGCGTTAGACAATGTTCTGCATGTTTTTTTGCTGAAGTTTGTTTCGTTTTCGAGATATTACGTATGCAAAAAACCCTGTATTTGTTGTCACGTCAGCACGTGACCGCAAAGACGGTAATTTCACTTCACAAATCTAAAAATGTGTAGCTGGGCACTATAAATTCTTGTTTAGTGTGCCAAGGACTTTTTATTTCCCATTCTAGTATCTCTGACCAGTCAAAATGCCCTAAAAGACGATTCCATTATCATTCTTGTGGTTTCATGTAATTTTTAGTTTAAAATTGAAACCAGTTACATTTCAATTCTATCTCGTCCCCAGTCTTAGTCACTGCGGAGCTACATGAGAAGCATGCGCATGCTAGCAAGTCAATTGCATGATAGCTTGCGCGTCAATCGAGACGCGTTTCACAACCTCTGACGCTTTTTCATATTTCTCGGTTAGAAAACACTGGCATAGTACATAAGTACTAACTCTGTGCAAAACCTCTATTTTGTTGTTGTGACTCTAACGATTTCTTCCCCTTTAGCGAGCTTTCGCTCCATGCCAAGCACGGGTGAAGACACACAACCTAGCACTGAAACGATCGCACCTGTACACCCACTGGGCGAAAATTAATTCTGGGCTACTGAGCCAAATAAACGACCCACTGGGTCAAGAATTTAATATACAGGCTGCATTTGTGAAGTTGAGTGCCGACTTCGGCAAGCTGACCACTCATTTAGGTCAAATCTGCGAACACCTCCCCATTCCCGATGCGCAGGAAAATCATGACCTACTGGGCTCAAGTACCAAAGGCCAAAAACGGCGCCACAGTGTGTCCTCTTCGGACTTTGAGGACGATTCCTCAGCCCGACACAAGTCTTCAAAGGACGATGTAGACGCTATTAGCATCACTGCATCAGAAGAAGACGTGAATGAGCTCCTGTGGACCAGTAGCGAACCGGGAGCAACAACAGACGCCCAAACAGACATCAATGACGAATTGCTCACCGAGCTAAGCGCAGGCCTTATGGACGGCAAGAAAAAAGGCCCCAAAGTCACGAAACAGCTGGCAGCTATTGTAAATAAACGATGGGCCAAAAAACTCGCTCCCGAGAAAATAACCTCAATTCTAGAGAAATACTCGCCACCCGAAAACTCTTCGGAGGTTACTGTCACGTGAATGAACCCTGAAATCTTGGCGCCATTAAATGCGGCTCAAAGGAAAGCCGATCTCCGCATGGCGAACCTTCAACAAACCTTGCTACGGTTATGACAACAGACAAACTCTTGGGCATGAAAAATGACCCTAAAAGCACATCATTGCAATTGAATGAATTGATAACAAACAACATCGATGTTGTAGCCCTTCTTGGGCACGCTGCTCATGAGTTGTCCCATTTAAGGCGGGAAAAACTGAAGCCAGCCCTTAAGCCAGCGTACCACGCTCTTTGTTCCTCTGAAACAATCACCGCGTCCACTAAATATCTTTTTGGCGACGATCTTGCCAAACAGATAAGGGATGCCAAAGCAACAAATCGTATTGGAAATGCAGTAGGATCATCAAATCATGACTACAGACCGATTCACCGAGACTCCTCGTGGCCTAACAGGCGTAACAATGTTTACAAAAGTGGGTCTGCAAACCGGCAGCATTTTTGGAGGGAGAGGTCCCCATGCAACTGTACGGAAGAAGTACGACAATAGCCAAAAGAAAGGCCCGAAGAAATAAAACAACTCATCACTCAACTAAAAAATTCGGTAAGTGATTTCCCTTTGTTTATTGAAACCACACTCCAGCCTTACCTTCAAAGTCGTTCCGACACTTTTCAGGCCAGAAACAAATCACATTCCTTAGATGCTTGGAAGGAAATGACATCTGATAAAGACATATTAAGTACGGTAATGGGCATGTCCATTCAGTTTTGTGACAAGCCAATTCAGCATTATCCCCTGAAATCGGTGAGATCTGAAAGGGAAACCCAGATAATCTCTGCTGAGATAAACAAACTGCTCTCAAAGGGAGCTCTTGAAGTCACCAAGCATACTTCTAAAGCCTGCCCTCTCCGAGTTACACTTACGGGGTCACATATCCAGTGCTTACATCGATGATATGTATTTGCAAGGGCAGACCTATAAAGAATGTGTGCATAATGTTATAGATTCTGTAACCCGAATTGACTCTCTGGGTCTCGTTGCCCACCCTGAAAAGTCAGTGGTTAACCCCTCACGACAACTGGAATTTCTCGGGTTCATACTAAACTCAGTCTCTATGACAATTCCATTAACTCCGGAGAAAGCCGCAGGTCTGAAAATGGCCTGTCACGCTCTGCTTGCGAACCCATCCTTTAAGATAAGGGAACTAGCTCAGGTGGTGGGGTAAATAGTGTCTTCCTTTCCCGGGGTAATGCATGGACCCCTACACTACCGTCTTCTCGAACGCAACAAAATCCTCACCCTACAAACTACCTGGTGGAATTTTGACAAACATATGTCCCTCTCACTGGAAGCCAAATCAGAGCTAAGCTGGTTGATAAACAATATTGCGGAGGCTCATAAGATCTTGTCCAGAGATGCACCAACCGTCACACTCACTACAGATGCCTCTAAACTAGGCTGGGGAGCTGTGCTAGATACGCAATCTACGGGAGGACTGTGCTCTTCCACTGAAAGCAAAACCACATAAACTACCTTGAGCTCCTCGCTGTTTTTCTGGGTCTACAAACTTTTTGCAGCTCGCTGCACGACTGTCATATCAGGCTTATGATTGACAACACTACGGCTGTGGCTGTAATAAATCACATGGGCCACTCTGACCCCCTAAACAAGCTTACCAAGGAAATCTGGTTATGGTGCATTCCCCGCAATATCTGGCTCAGCACGGCCCACATTGCAGGGAAATGCAACCCCGCCATAGTGTCACGAAAACTGAGTGGATGTTAAATAACACCCTCTCGAACACCTTGAGCGAGCTCGATTTCATCCCTGAAATAGACCTCTTTGCCTCTAGGTTAAACGCTCAGTTTCCTCAATACGTGGCATATCGACCTGACCCAGGGGCGAGGGCAGTGGACGCTTTCACGATCGATTGGTCTCTACTAAAATTTTACGCTTTCCCGCCTTTCAGTATAATTGCGTCAGTGCTGAAGAAAACAAAAGAGGACAAAGCCACAGGCGTATGTATCCTTCCCCACTGGCCAACACAGGCTTGGTTTCCAATGGTGGAAAAAAATGGCGGTCCGCAAAAGCGTTGTACTTCCATTCAGTCGATCCCTGCTACATTTACCGACCCTTCCCAACCAGATCCACCCTCTACACAAGCGCCTCTCTCTCCTGGTCTGCCTCTCATCCGGGAACAACTGACCAGCCAATAATAATATGTCCCATATTATAATAATATGTCCCAGAAAGCAAAAGACATCATAATGGCATCCTGGCGCTCTGGTACCAGCAAACAATACCAGACCTACCTCAAACGCGGGGAAAAGTACTGCCAATCTAAAGGACTTGGAAAATTTGAAGCGACAGAGGAAAATGGAATCGACTTCCTGGCAACTCTGTTCAGCGCAGGTTTAGGATATAATGCGATCAACACTGCCCGCTCAGCACTCTCATCTGTGTTGGTGCTGCCTAAAAAATTAACCTTTGGCTTATACCCGTTAGTAGTACAATTCCTTAAGCGAGTTTTTGAACTTAAACCTTGCCTTCCTCGCTACAGCAGGATGTAGTACGATTCCTTAAAGTGCCCCTGTGATCAAAAAAATCACTTCCTTTTTTTCTTGAGATTCTGAAAGTGTGTCTGGCAAAATTCTGACCTTTCATTTTTATCCAAAAGCTGTTTACTTTGAGTGTAAGTTTTGGATTTCACGATCCGCCATTACTCACGTTCAAACCTGACCGATTTGACCTCAGAGGGTTGGATCCAGGAAAAGTGATGTCAAAGGCTCACCAGCTTAAAATTTCAGCGTGTGAACGCAGCTTATTATGTATGCAAAGTGCGAGTTTAAAAGTGTGAAAGCCCAAAACTCCCGTGCTGCATATTAATTCTGCAGCGTACACACGCATTGCATTCTTAAACTAATGAGCCTTTGACGTCATTTTCTCCTCGATCGAGCTCTCTCAAGAACTTAAATTTAGTAATGGCGGATCATTAAATAGGAAAGTTCTAGTTAAAATAAACAGATGCCTTTTTTAAATCAAGGATTAAAACTTGGGTCACTTAGTGTTTAGTTAACATAGTTTTGAAATCCAAAGAAAAATAATAATTTATTTTTTGTCACAGGGGCACTTTAAGGGAGTCTTTGAACTTAAACCTTCCCTTCCTCGCTACAGCAGATCTGGGATGTTGCAGCGGTACTACAATATCTCTAAACGTTGGGCCCAGCATCTGAGCTCGAACTTAAGACCTTAACAACAAAAACAACATGCTCCTCTGCCTGTTAACCAGACAGCGCTGTCAAACACTTACTAAACTTGACACCAACTTCATGCAAATACTTCCCGACAAGATTGTGTTCACCGTTGGAGAGAAATTGAAGGCTTCGGTAGAAAAAGGGCGTTAGGTTTTTTACTGAAAAGTGAACTTTGTCGAAAACGCTCCAAATTTCGCATGCAGTTTTGTTTCCGTGTGTCAAACAATGTTCTGCATGTTTTTTCCCTGAAGTTTGCTTCCTTTTTGAGATATTACGTATGCAAAAAAACACATTTTTCCAAGGGCATCCTCTGGGGACCTTTTGTTGAATGGAAAACAAAAGAAACCTTTTGTTTCGCTAAGCGATCAACTCACTATAATACCTTAAGCTCCTACTACTGCTTCGTTAGCACAAGCGGATGAGGCGCTGAACGGGCCAGATTCGAATTTGTTTTGCCGTGACACCGGTTCGACACGAGGTCGCTCAATTTTTTTTTTCGCTCTGTTCCTTTTCTTTTTTCAAAAATGAAGATATCTATTTTAAAGAAAATGCGTATAGAGCGGGAATCTGGAGAGATTTTTTTATACAGCTTATTGTGACGTGAGACAACACGTGAATTTCGATCGAGCGTCAAAGCAAAGAGAAGTGATGCATGATGCAGTACAGCTCTTTCGACTAATATCTTAAGCATTGTTTTTAAGTACCTTGTAGCCTGCCTGGTGGTTGATAGGCATCATAAAGCCTTGATAACCCGTAAGTCACCAGCATGTTTTAAAGAAGCAAAACGTGTTCTGTAACTTCCAACGCAACTGATATCAGCGGCAAGTCAGTTATCAGCGTTCGAAGTCAGGTCGATCCAGGCAGCAAAGTCCAAGAGCAGTTCTTGCCCAAGAATAAAACCCTGTCGTGAGTTGTGGCCCATTTGCCAAGCGTTGCTAGCTTCAAAGTTTGGAAAATGAGAACTGCTTTTAGACTTATAAAATTTTTCTTGCATCATCCTCCATGTTTACCCGCGCACGAGGTGTAACAGAACCTTCCCGGCATGCATTTCGATCACGTTCGGCAAGACAAGCCAAGACAAGACGAGACAAGACAAGACTCCGTAAATCACAATAATATTTAACTAATTACAGAGCGTGTTTTTTTCCTTTTTTATTCCAACATAATAATGGCCAACAAGAAGCGATCGATTGATTCAAAACGTAGATCTGTGATCCAGGTTGCGTTGATTTTACTTCAAATCGGCATGATTTGTAGTGTTTTAAACTTCTGGGATCAGGGGCCATGCAGATGTAAGGAGAGAGACCTGTACGTTGCACAGAAGGGTTAATCTGTTAATCTGTCAGCCCTACATTTTTAAGCTTATACGTTGCAGGCAGTTAAAATGAAATAGAGATAGTTGCTGTGACGCTTTAAAGTGAAATCAACATTTTAACCTATTTAGGCCCGAAATCGACGTTTTCGAGTTTACGTGCTGGGTGAAATGAACAGCTTGCTGGATTTGAAGTGAAATCAACATCCTTGCCGTCATGCCTTAACGCGAAATCGCGTAAAGTGAACTGGCTGT
>JAHPZR010001666.1:0-15000 GCA_019787425.1 Platygyra sinensis
CCTAATTGCAATAACGTTGTCATAGAACAAAGCAAAAAGCAAATAGCCAAATAAGTATTAATTAGGGAAATTTAAATGTCCATTGTTCTCAGATACTGTACATGAATGAAAAATGTGTAAATGCATGACATGAATTTAAAAAAAATGTATTTTTCATTCACATACAGTAACTAAGAACAATGGAAATTTTAATTTCCCTAATTAATTACTATTTGGCTTTCTGCTTTTTGCTATTTTCTGTGACAATGTTATTGCAATTAGGTATATCTTAGGATTGGAGATAAGTGCAAGGTGCTGACTCCTGATGTGCATGTATGGACAGATGCATGTTTAATCAGTTCTACAACATTCGATGTCCTTACACGATGACAGAGTCATATGTGCCCACTCTGCTAAAGGCCATGTTGGCACTTAAAAGACTGATGAAATATGATTTTTTTTGTATGGTGATACCGAACCTAACATATTTCATATAGTTTGCAACGTTTTCCTGATGATTCTAATTTTATTTCTCCAAAAACATCCTGGCCACAATGAGTTGAGTTGGTGACTCAATGAAACCCCCTGTGTCTTAGTGTGCAACTGTTTCAGCAAGGGAATGAAAATTTCCTACTGAAATTGAAACTTTTAATAGGGCGGCATACTACTCAAAGGGTTTTTCACCTAAGACGACAGGTTAATATCCTCTTGGGGAAGAGGAGGGGACTAGGAAACCACAAATTCTAACTAACTACTACTAATTTCAGGCGCTCCAACCGTATGCAATGTATTGTGTATGGGGAATTTATCATATATTTTAGACTGTAAGCGCATTCCCATCGGTCGGTAGGCGTGCTCAGATGAGATTATGTAAACACGGTTGTGCAAAAAAATTGGGGGTCACCGTCTTCGTTTCAGATGTAAAGTGTGTGGTAAACTATACTGATTTCAAAAAATTGTCCCATACAATCGAGCACGGTCTATAGGGGTTCATAGTTAAAAATCTCGAAGGTGAGTCAACAGAGGCAAACGATCTTAGTTACATTTTGTAGAATTGTGTCTGTTGCGTAAATAATTCCCAATGTTACTAACGTTTTCACAAAATTTAACCCTTTAGGAGGCATTTGAGACCGCCGCACAGATGCACGAAGACCTAATAAGAGCGGAAAATTCAAACTTGTAGTCGATAGATTTGCTTTATTTTTTCCCTGAACGTATAAAAACAATAGAGAAAATGATCCATTGAAACAAAAATTGTGGTCACCAAACGTCCAAGATCGTTAAATCCAGGCAACGCTCTAGGATATTTATAACAAGAATAATAAAATTCCTTTAGAGCGCAGCAACTTAATCTCAGCGCGCTTAACAAATGTGAGGAATAAAATATGAGAAATGTACAAAATAAACTTACAAATATAAAAAAATAATGTGAGTAATGTGATAAGACTACGTGTGAAGTTAAATAAATAGAAATGTTTTGAGCTTCTTTTTAAAAATAAACAAAGATTGTGCATTTTTAATGTCCACTGGCAAGGAATTCCAGAGAGTAGGTGCAGCTGCCGAGAAAGAGCAAGCACCATAAGCCTGGGTCTGATAAGCAGGTACCACTAATGACAATCCCCTGGATGCAGAACGAAGATATCGGTTTGAGTGATAAACCTGTAGAAGATCACAGATGTAGGATGGAGCCATTCCATTCAGTGCTTTGTAGGCCATGGTTAGAATCTTAAATTCGATCCTTGTAGTAACGGGACCCAAATATTCAATTACTACGATAAAATTTTCAAAATCACATTCTGTTTTTTAATAAGAATGTACAATATAATTGAACGCGAATTATATGCTACAGGCTGCGAATGTCTCAATTCAATTTTTTCACGGTCGATCGGTTGCCGTGTTTTGGCTGTTTTATGTTCCAAAAAAAGAAAAAGAAATAACACAGCCCTTTGCATGCTTCGGTGTTAGTGAGCTAGAAGACCTCGTTTTCACCGAACTTTAGTCATTTTTGGAAATCGGTCAGGATTATGTGGGAAGTTATGATCGAGGGAATAAACAGTCCTTAAGCTGTTAGTTATATGGCCTCATCTCGCTTCCAAAGTTGGTATGGTATGTTATCACCAATTTCGAACCATTAGCTTGTTAAATTAAATTTGGTTTGATTTTCATTTCTTCTTATTTTCATATACAATTGTCAAATCAACCTTGTCGTGCAATATTTAGTTCAGATCTACATGAACTATATATTTTTTTAAATTTTTTCTATTAAGTTATTTTTTCCTCTTTTTATCTTTTTACCGAACTTCATGGAGAAGATGGAACAACAATTGAAAATGAGAGACAGATATTAGATAGCATTGAAAAATACTATAGCGAATTATATAAAACAGTAACTAATCTTGAGCAAAAGGATTTCGATAGTTTCATTGAACCCCTAACAATCTCTAAACTCACTATTG
The DNA here is from genome assembly GCA_019787425.1 of Platygyra sinensis. Taxonomy (NCBI): domain Eukaryota; kingdom Metazoa; phylum Cnidaria; class Anthozoa; order Scleractinia; family Merulinidae; genus Platygyra; species Platygyra sinensis. The sequence continues at coordinate 2,436 of JAHPZR010001666.1, forward strand.
AAGACAGAGAGGAAATGGAAGGTCCTCTCACCTTAGAGGAATGTAGAAGGGCCTTAGGCACATTTGAGAGCGATAAAACACCAGGCGAAGACGGTTTTACTGTTGAATTTTACAAAACCTTTTTTGACTTGATAGGAGAGGATCTGGTTGCGAGCTTCAATGCTGCTTACGAGATAAATGAACTGTCCACATCACAACGAAGGGGAATTGTCACTCTTATACCAAAGGAAGATGGTTCATTACTCGAATTACAAAATTGGAGACCAATAACCCTGCTTAACGTTGACTGTAAAATTGCAACTAAAGCGATAGCCAAAAGAATAGAACCATATCTACCAACCTTAATACATAGTGATCAAACTGGTTTTATTAAAGGAAGATACATTGGAGAAAACATTCGTCTAATTGAGGATGTGATGGAACATACAAAGCTGCATAATATACCTGGCATTTTAAAATCACTGGATTTCAAAAAAGCGTTTGATTCATTAGAATGGGGATTTATAATGAATACACTACACGTTTTCAATTTTGAGACCAGTATTAAAAGTTGGATTAGGACTTTTTACACAAATATCGAAAGCGCTGTCATAAACAATGGATTTTTAACAAATTGGTTTAAACCATCGAGAGGTGTAAGGCAGGGATGCCCTCTTTCTCCCTTCTAATTGATTCTATCAGCTGAACTGTTAGCAAACAAGATAAGACAAGACCCAAAGATAGAAGGTATTAAAATCCTGGAAAAGGAAATCAAATTAAGTCAATTCGCAGATGACACAAATTTGTTTTGCGCAGATTTGGAAGCAGTTAAAGAAGCCTTGAAATTAGTCGATGAATTTGGAAGGTTGTCGGGGTTGATTTTAAACGTTAAGAAATCTAAAGCGATGTGGCTGGGGAAATGGGGAAAAAATAAAAACAATCCTTTAAAACTAAAATGGATGCGTAGCCCGGTGCGTATATTAGGGGTTCATGTTTCGTATAACGGAAAGGAAAACAATGAATTAAACTTTCATCTGAAAACACCACGCAAGATGCAAACAAATTTAGATATATCGAGAACAAGAAATCTCACATTGTTTGGAAAAGTTATGATAATCAAGTCTCTAGGATTGTCACAATTAGTCTATTCAGCCTCGACGTTAAACGTTCCCAAGGATATCACATCAATTTTAAAAGCAAAACTATTTAGTTTTCTGTGGAACAACCAAAAAGATAAGATTAAAAGGGAGGGGCTTTACCAAGATATCCATAAGGGCGGATTGCGTATGGTAGACACAGAAATAATGTTCAAAGCTCTTAAATTGGCCAGGATCCCTAGACTCTTGTCGCCAGGAAATCCAAAATGGAGAACAGTCCCAGATTACTATCTAACAGGAGTAGGGGGTTCTCAACTTTTTATTGAGATGCAATTATGACGAAAAATATCTACCCTCTTTGCCGGCGTTCTATGGAAATATTCTAAGATACTTTAGAGAATTAAAAACTCTATATAATCATAATCAAGACCAAAACAGAATTCTATACAATAACAAAGATGTACTTATTGGAGACAAACCCTTTTTTATTAGGGAATGGTATCAAAATGGCATCCTGGCAATCCAAGACCTTCTAACAACGACTGGCCAAGTAATGTCGTATCAAGACTTCTTGAACAATTACCACTGTAAAAAGACTAATTTTCTTCAGTATTATCAGGTCATTAGTGCTATCCCGAAACACCTGCTAACTATAGCAAGAAATGGGGCCTTAATTAAAAAAGAACTTTATCTTAACAATACCTTCAACTTTCAGCTTGACGAATCTACACAAATAGACCTGATTAAAATTCGAACTAGTGATTTTTACAAATTGTTCAACACCAAAATGCACACAGCAGAACATAGGGCCCCCCAAAAATGGAACAACTACTTTTTAACAAAAAAAGACGTGTGGGAAAAGCGTTTCGCCTCCCTCAAAACTCTTTGTAAAGAACCCAAGCTTAAAGAATTTCAATTTCAATTTATGCACCGAATTATTGTTACAAAAAGAGAACTTTTTCGTTATGGTATTCAGTCAGATGATGACTGTATATATTGTGGCGAAAAGGACTCCATTGACCATACTTTTAGTGAATGTCCTTTTGTAAAAGAATTTTCACATGAGATCATCAGTTGGTTCAATGTAACGAACAAAACTCACTTCAATCCGTCCGTGGAAGAGAAACTGTTCGGTGTTACATCCGAACAATTTGGAAAAAATGTAACGAAGAAATTTAACTACACGATGCTTTTCATGAAATACTACATCTATACTAATAAACTGCATACAGTTCAATCCTACTTGCTGATTTGGTAAACAAAATTTCACTGAAATACAGAATCGATCATATTGAAGCATAAATGATATGAGAAACAAAGATGTCTCCTCCACCTTCCTGTTATTCCCACAATTTTCACTATAATTAAAGTAACTCCTAATCATTAAATGTATGAAGTATTACGTGTATTAATGTATATAGGATGTAGCATATGTGTTCTATGTACTATCGAAATGGTAACATTTAAGAGTTGTAATTATTTCTTGGTAAATAAGAAGTTTATTGTAAGAAGAAGAAATGTATTTATTTTTATAAAATTGTAAGTGTATGACTAATAAATAAAGCTGTTGTTAACATTTAAAAAAAAAATAAATAATAATAATAATAATAATAATAATGATAATGATGATGACGATGATAATAGCGATAGCCGTAGCAACAGTGACAATGGTAATGATGATAATAATAAAAAAAATAAAAATAAATAAAAAAAATAATAATAAAAAAAAGGTTTACATACCGCAAGAGAACACATCCGAAAAAAAGGGCGTGACATCATCTCGATCTTGTCGTCTTTGGCGAGCGTTTATTTGACAGTTATTTTAAAAAAAGGCTTGAGGCCTTCATGCTTATATCTGGTGCATTGTTATCAAAGAATCGGTTCATGCATATCCAGGCTTAGGGTGAGTCCCGTATATCGGGTTATGGATGCACGCGGGAAGAGTTGCTCAAGGCTATGGCCGAGAGCACCTCTAGCGTCCGGAGTGCAAATACATCTATAACTCGATATACGTACAGCTAAAAGCATGAAATATTTGTTTTATAGCACGGCGACAACAACTTGAGCGCTACATAGACTACAAAGTTCTCACAATGTACGGTGAAGGAAATCGAAGTTTATTACGATTGTAACACACCAAAATCAGTTGACCAATATTTGAACTAAAACGCTCAACTTGGTTCCTAAAACAAATGCCACCTTTGGATAATTGGTGTATCGCGAGGTCAGAAAAAAAAAGCGAAAAATGTAAGCGCCACTATCGAATTTCGCTCCCTCGGAATCTCGTTCTCTGAATTAATTATCATACTGCGCTACTTGTACTTGATATGGTGATGAAAGTAAAATTTCAAGCCTGTGTACTGCAGGCTCAAGTACCCTACAACAGTCTTCCAAATTCCCTCCAAGTTCTTACATTTTTTCTCGTTTGTGTCCAAATAAAACATTAAGGTATAATTAATGAGTCATAGATTTACATTAACGTAAGTTTACCGCGCCGGTTTGATCTAGTGCCGTTCACGGCAGAATCGCAAAATGTTTACTCGCAATTAACGTGTCATATTTAATTTCGATTAAACTAAATATAGAAAATCAACCGAAGTAGCACTATTTTCTACTTTTCTTTGACGATATAACGTAATGATTCGTAGATGACCCAGTCAGATTTAGGCAGTCAGATTTACCTTAGGCCATTCCCCTTTTTTTTTTTTCGTTTGCTGTCGAATACGTTTCCTGATGTTGGGTCGGTCGGTCGGAAAAGAAAAATATGGGTGGTAGAAGTCTGGAACTAGGAGACCCTATCTCAGCATCAGTAATATCTGCTGCGCCTGGAAACTACAAGACGAGGTTAGAAAGTCGACATGGCGACAACGGAGGAAGAAAAGAAAGGCTTGCCGTAGAGAGTATTTTTTGAATGACAAAATCACTGTGGCCCCGAGCTCATTTAAAGATTTAGAAGCATTAGAGGCATAACAATCTGAAGGTTTGAATAATTCGCAGAAATACTGCCCCAGAACTGCAATATATTTTCCCTGCTGTTTACAGTTTAGTATAACAACGCCATAATAGGTTTCGCTCCGGTATTTTTCGGTCCTATGTACCAAGAACACAGTTCAAAGACACACCTGAAACAGGAAAAGGAGAAAGTATCGCAAACATTCCGATTGACGAAATGTTTTTATTTTGAACTCATGTATGCTTGTCATTACTCTCGGCTGTTTTAGATTTTTAAAAACTGAAGACATGTCAAACAGACGGGGCTCAAGTGGAAGCGAAGATGGTAATTCCCTTTTTGATAATGTGTAATTCTTTTTTGGCACGAAGCACAATTCTTGTATAGAAAATACGAAGTCTTTTGATTTATAATTATTTGCGTATTTAACTGATCTGTTCTTCTTTGGTCGTTTACAGATGCACGACGGAGAGAGCGATTGTCGCGGAGAAGAGAGCGGGAGGGAAGGAGTAGGGAGAGTAGAGGTATTACACTGAAGATATACTAGTTTCAAAGATTTCCATGATATTCAAAGTGTAAAGTTGTTGTTATTGTCGTACATCTTTAATGATAGCGGCCCTTTTTATCCGTAGAACGCGATGCAGAGATCGAAAGGATAAATGCAGAGACTGATAGAAGGAGACAAGAGGAGGATTTAAGGAACCGCCTGCGCTTGAGGAGAGGTGAGTGTTGACAGCTGTTATTGACGGTTTTATCGGAATCGGTTGCGAAGTCGACAGAAAATACAGTCTTTTTACCATGCATGGAAGGGAAAAATAGTCTAATGATTAATGAGGAGGATTTTTTGAAAGATTTTGCTTAAATTATATTCTACGCACGGTAATTATTATTTGAACAATTCGCAAGTTCACTTGCCAGTTTATGTAAAAGATCAAGTTCAGTCATCTCTTTCGAAGTTAGTAAAAGAGAGAGCCCAAGTCTCCATTTAACAAATTCGGAAGTTATTTTTTTTGTGTGTGTGTGTCCTGTTGGTATCGAGTTAATTCGATCGAAGGTTGTTTTGATCAAAACCAAAGGTCAGTTTGATCGAAGCAAAGGTTGTTTCGATAGAAGATTAATTGATAAATCTACAGTTTGCAAGCATATTAACCAAAATAATAGTACAACTACTGAATGCAGGGCCACTTTTATTCACCAAACGAGGCGGCTCGTTTGTCTTCTCCTGAGTGGAAAAATTTGAGTGGCGTTAAGTGTTGAGTTCATATATTTAGCGGCTCGTTTTGCTCGGCAGTGAATAAAAAAACGAAGAATAATTGTATGCGCGTTAAGTGTTGGGCTCATATATTTAGCGTCTCGTTGGGCTCGGCAGTGGATAAAGTTGTTTGGCGTTAAGTGTTGAGTTCATATATTTAGCGGCTCGTTCGGCACGATCGGCAGGGGATAATAAAACGAGGAAGAATTGATTTGCATGTAACAGCAAACGAGCCGGCTAGTTTGGTGCAATGAGGAATACATTGAAGTCACTTTCAATGAAACCAAGCTGTAATTTGGGAGTAACTACAAAGTTACGGATTTAGATTCGTAAAGTCAGACTTGCCTAGGTCTTCATTTTAAACCAAAGACCTGATTGGAGAACATAACTTTTTTTCACATTCTTGCCAGAAGATGCCATTATTCACATCATAAGATCAATGAATGCAACCGAATTTTGAAAATTTCTACTGAAAAAGAAGTAACTAGGAAGTACATGTATCAACTTGGCACCAATGTACAGCAGATGTCTCTCTCGGGTAGTTTTGACTGCAGGATAATGGCTGAAATTGACACTATGTATAATCTCCCCTGGGAAATTAAAAAAATTGTGATGTTGTAATCTAATCAATTCAGTGATAATTACCTCTAAGTGCCTGTAAGGTAAATCATATGCTTGCAATTTAAATTCCACACAGGAGTTGCACCAACAAGTCAGAAATTTTCTACCTGAAGGCTCAACAACCATCTCCCTAAGCTATCAAGTTGACGGAACAATCTGGAGACTTATTCCAAACCATGAAACCATGACTGTGGCACAGTTTGGTCTTGAGCCAAATTGTGTCCTGAGGTCCAGTTATTCTGAAAACTCAAGGGAAACTGATGCCTAAAATGACCATTTCTATTCGAGTCAAGAAGCCAGCTCAATAAAGGAAATGCCCGATTTATGCAATCTTCAGTAAATGGATATGTGCAAAATGCTGACTCCTGAAATTCACTTGTGAGTGTTTCCAGTTGAGACTTGCAGCAGACACTATCTGAAGGGAATTGAAAATGCTGACTCCTGGATCAGTTGAGAAATGCAGCATTCCTTTAACTTACATGCAGATTTTTCATTGATTAGATCGTTTTTCTTTTTAATACATGCTTTGGCGTGATTGATAAACAATGCAATTGAACAAACTTAAATTTTTATACTTTTCTGCATCAAGCAACTGGAAAATTTTTGTACTCACTTTTTAAGAGATCCATTGTTACAACTAATATTATGGGCTTGAATTTTTACATATATGACAGTCTAGATCAGCATTCTTTCATTCAGCTACATTTTCAAGCATGGTTCTGTTTTACAAGAACCTGTGTTCTCGTGTTTTACACAAAATGTAGATCACGCCAGAGCATGTAATGGGTCATTATTGACATTTTTACAATCTTTTTATCCCTGGCAACAATGAGTCAAGTTGGTGACTTGATGACACCCCCTGAACCTTGGAATGCTCCTCTGTATCTACATGTATTGTGAAAGATTTGGTAACCCAATTGCACACTTGAGCAGAGTGAGAGAATTCCAATGTGAATCTGAACAGAGAAGGCAGGATAATACCCTCTTAGAAACGAGGGGGGGACCAGGAAACCATCGCCAAAACAATGGGTCTGTATTTTTTTAGCAGAAGTGTTTAATTCGTATTGTTTGTCTACATGTAACTCCATAAAACATACTGACTACCTAGTATGATTAACAGCCCTACAGTCTCTTCCACACTATACAGAAGAAATTTGAAAGCAAATGCATAAGGTTAGACTTAATGCCCACAATAATCTTTCACGAAAATACAACTGTTCACAAGCTCTGCTCAACACACTGGAGGAATTTGAAAATGCTAGTGTGGATGAAAACGATTAGAAAATGAAGCTTTTCAAAAATGATGACATCACAATCATGTGGTTTCTCCTCTCAAGTTTTCCTCAAACACAAATTTCTCTGGCGTAGTGTGGAAGCCACAGTTTGTATGAAAAAGTACTCAAAATTGGAAAAAGGAACATTCAAAATTTGTACTCCACCTATAAGGGTTTGATGTGTGGGTAATATAGATTTGACAACCCTCAATATTTTTTAGGGGGAACTTATCTCTTCTAAGAAGTGCACACAGTTTCCCTAGTGCATGGCTGTAGGACCACGGTGTGCTTTGAGGAACAGATAATGTACTGGGCAAATAGATGAAAATATTTACATGCCAAATAAAGGCTATGTCTGTTTTTGAGTTATATGCGCTTAAAGCTAAAATTAAGGGTGTTTTAGCAGGTGATATTGTTGCTATGGTAACCTATTGTGCCACAAAAGTAACAGCAACTTGTTCACTGATGATTGGGCGGTTTGTTGATACCATGATTTTGGCATCATCCGATAAAGAGTGGCTATAATGACCAGTCAAACTCGAAGTCTTGAAAAGTACTACAAACTGCAACCAGCCACCTTAAATGGGCTCAGTCACAGTGACACGGTTTGAAAAGTTTAGCCAATCTTTTCAAATTCGTTGTTTGCAATCCGTGACAATCTTCTCCATCCTTAACCATCCTTGTTCCTTTATGGATTATTGTTATCTCTTTGATGTTTTTCTATCTTTACAAAGTGTTATTTTCAAGTTTCCTTCAATTTAACGGTAATTTTGTCGATGCTCAAAATGACTCAAAATACCGTGACTGAGCCCCTTTAAATAACTTCAATTGTTGAACAGTCAGATTTCCTCTTGTTCAGCTACACTCCCACTGAGGTAACATAAGTATCAGTATCACTCAGATCAACTATGGCAAGGAAATAAATATTTTTTTTTAAAAGTAAATTGATATTTGAATACAATAAAGTGTGACCTGACAAGAAATTTTGCTGTTGGTCATGTTGTCAGTGGAAGGGAGCATAGAGGCAGTAAATCGGAACTCTATGGGGGTGGGACAGGTAAAGTGATAATTAATAATGTAAAAAAGAAAAGCCTGCACAGTATTACATGCAGACCCAAACATGACCCAGTCCAATTAAGTTGCACATCAAGCTTTTAAAAAATAAGTTGAAGACAAGTACAACATCAGAAATCACACCACATACTCATTACAATAAAAAGGACTCCAGGATCACCATGCCAAAAGAAGCTTTTGACACTACAGTGGCTATTTCGAATTCCATTGTTTTAAACACCTATTTAAAGATTCTCAAGGGGCTAATAAGTCCATATTTGCTCCCTAAGTATCCCATAATAGCAAGTTGAAAGATTGTTTTGTATTGCCCATTGTACTGTATTGCCATAAAGGTCCTTTTTGAACAATCTCATATGCTTGTTTTAGGAAGCATTTGGCCCATAATTTTTTCAAAAGGGAACAAGTAATCTGAAAGAGGGACTTTAATTTCATAAAAAGATATTACAAATAAATTTTTGGCAACAAAAAAGTCTTTGATCTAACATGCTAAACTATACAATGAATGATACAATACGGAACAAGCTCAAGAAAACGCTTTTTGTGCATGTTGAAAATAACTCAAATAGGTTGAGCCAAGAGGGGATCTCTTAATAGTAAGCATTCGATCATGCACTCTAATTGATGCAAGGAACTCAGTGAAAACGAAATCAACATACTGCAATACTGAAAAGGAAAAGTTCTTGGAGACAAAAAGAGGGAAAAATAGATCTACAAAGGAAAAGTAAAAAAATTCATGATTTTTAAGAAGGTTACGACATGTTTTAATTTTAAAGACATGTTTCGATGTTGCCAACATCAGGAAATTTTAATTGGGTAATGAAAAATTAAAAACATGAAAATTCAGGGAAACACTGAAGGCTGGAAGAAACAAGAACAATATGAGTAATGAACAAATATATACAAAAAAACTTATCAGTCTCGTACATTCATCAGGTTGTAAATAAGGGCTGAATCTTGACGCTAGAAGTGACCACCAGATCTCGCATTGAACAAATCTCTGGTCATGGTAAATTTCATTGTCATCCGAGGAAAATACAGGAATTTCGAAAGGTGATGTAACTGAGATAACAAGCATAAAACAACCTATCCTCACTTTTTTGTTCGTGCAAGCATGTTATTATTAGAAAATACAATGAACGAAAAAAAAAAAGGCAACACCACTGAGGGTTATTACTGGGTAGTAAAATAAAAAATCTCCAACACATAAGGCAACCTTAAAAAAAAATTCTGTATACTAAGCAACTCACTGTTCCAAATATAATAATGCCATTTCCTGATCTCAGACAAACAAATATCCTTGCTCTACACGTGACTGAGAGAAACCTGGTCATATGATTGATGGCAAAAGAGTGAAACTCATCAAAGAAGCTGCCTTCCTAAACTGAAATGACACTGCTCTGTACAAGTCAGGAGCCGGCTTTACACGCATATTAATCCAAAGTGAGGATAGTGTATGCTGCAACAGTCTCTACTAAAATTCCATGCACATGAAATTTAGGAGCCAGCATTTACACACATATCCTTGTTCTTGCAGATCAGAATAGGCTTTTTGGTAACTTGTATTAATCCAATGTGAGGATAGTGTATGCTGCAACAGTCTCTACTAAAATTCCATGCACATGAAATTTAGGAGCCAGCATTTACACACATATCCTTATTCTTGCAGATCTGAATCCAGCTTGATTTAAGGGTTAAATTGTAGAGCCAAAATAGAGCAGTAAAAATTGCCTGACTTGAAAATAAATATTGATACCCTGGTTTCCATCCTCCTCCTCTGGATGAAATGATTCTTGTAAAACCAAAATGACATGTTCAGGAACATTGAGTGAAATTGGAGCCACATCCACTCCTGATAATTCTTCCCCCTGAGGTAGTGGAGCATCTGGGTCATCCCCATACATGGCTAGATCATCGGGCAGGCTGTCATCCATAATACCTCTTACACCTGAGTAATTGGAAGAATGATGTTGCAAAATACCAGAAACCCATAACTGGTGTGGAGAATGGCTATGCTCAGTAGATAGTCCATGATTATTAAATGTCTCAATAAACTGTGCTAGTGCACTATTGATCCTTGGAGTGTAAACATAATGCAAGGCAAAAAGATCGATATCATTATTGCGAGTGAGTATACCAACTTGCTCCATATGTAAAAATATATCTTTAAAAATATATAAAATGCAGTGAACCACTTCACGCCATAATCTTTCAATCCTTGTGTTGTGAACACTCGGCCCGGTGATGAAACTGCCACGACCTTCACCCCTGTATTGAATCATTAGGTCACCAACTGCAATGTTTTCTCCTCCATCATCCGCTCTGACTCGCGAAGGCAATCCCCAGGTATTAATTGATTCTCGAAACAAGGTAAGCACTGTTGATGCCCTGTTGTTATTACTGCACCTTAGATAAACAATCAACCGAGAGTAACCGTCAATGCCCCCATGGATGACAAAACGCCAGTGACGCAGCTTCAGGTTGCTGTCAATGTGCCAGAGAAAATTGGGATGTGGGACTCTGTAAGGCCTACGTGGTATTTGCTGTGCCCAACGACAAGCTCTACCAATTGGATCCAGGCTGATAAGGGCATCACGTACACGCCATCTCTGGACACAGATCCCACGTCTTCGTAGTGCACCTTGCATGTATCTTTCCCCGCAACGAGGCATTGAAACAAGTTCCTCTTGCACAATTTGCTGCAATTCTACTTGCTGGATTGGAGAATAGGTTAAAAATGAAGGGGGTATGTCTCGATCAATGACCCGTCTATGTATGGTCCATCTAGACACACCAAGAATGCTAGCAATGCTGGTCCATGAAAAGTAGCAGGAACGTAAAAGCATAATCTGTTCTCTAGAAATTTCATAAGAAGGACGGCCTACAGCACCAGTATACCTAACAGGGGCACGGTAGGAGCTGGGGGTAAAAACAGGTAGTGCACGAAATAAATCCTCGATTAAGCTAAGCTCTCTGGAAAGCTGTCTTAGGTTATTGACATCATTTTGCGAAAACTCAGGTGATGTTTCAACAAAAGTAATGACCTGATGCATGTGCCGCATTGCACCTCCCAGTCTAAGGAGCAAGAACTCTGCATTCTCCCTATCCAAGGGAGAATCATGGCACCTATCTAATTCCTGCAGAAGTGACATAATTGATGCCACAAAGCGCTGCAGTTGCCTGTTGGCATCTTGCCTATATACACAATGCATGAGAGAGTAACAAACAAAAAAATTAGAAAAGAATAAACATGGCAGGAATATTTCCCTCCAGCCCCCTGGCTCCATAAAGGATATTATTTCCATTCCCTTTCTTTAACTATCGCCAAAATTAATACAGGGATAAAATAGAAACCAATTGTCAGCAAATCAAAAATTTTAAAAGCTTCACTTGAAATAAAAAGTCCACACGCGAATATTTAAAAACATGTGCATGTTTTAAAGAATAAACTCAACATTACAGCAAGGCAAACAGACGGAATTCCAAGCAGTGATAGCCAAAATGAAATAAAGAATCTACATTAAAATTATCTCACCTATCCACATAAACAGCAAAAAACAGAAACAAAACCACGAAGATTTTCGTAGGCGTCATTGTACAGCATTTAAAAGAGTGCAGGATGTATTGGTGACCCTCTACACGTCAAGGAAAGGCAGTTTAAAACGATATGGATCGAAAAAGTGAATCCTCCGGCCGAGATAAACCTTGACGAAACGTAAAATCTATGACCAAAATATGGCGGAACGGTATCTAGCCGAGAGGAGCTGGGGTAAATAGGCTTTGTGTACGAGAACAGTTTCCGTCCTTAACAACAAAGGGGTTACTAAGGTTTCGAACGTCACGAGCCGCATCACCTTACATGATATAAGTAATTACTGGCTTCGCATTACATGGTATAGCCATGACAACCAACTTATTTCGAGATAGTATTACATGACATGATGATATCACATTACTTATTTCGACCCATTTCGACCTATTTCGACCTGTTTCATGTCTTTTCGACATATGCATGTGTCGTAATGGGTCGTAATATGTCGAAAAGTAATTTTGCTACAGATGGCGCGCCATACAAGCTGACCGAGGTTTTTATCGACCAACAGCGCTCTTAATAGTAACCTTAATTTTCTGAACATCCAAGAACAATGGCAAACATTACTGGAGATGGAAATTTCACAAGCAAACTGAACCAAATAGTCCTCGGATCACCACGAGGTACACTTGCATTGATTTCAGCCTTTAACATTTTTCTTTCCGTCACTGCATGTCTGGGAAATACTCTGATTCTCATTTGTCTTCATAAAGTCTCCCCTATTCATCC